>CM023944.1:31546245-31613563 GCA_013407115.1 Glycine latifolia | reverse complement strand
ATTTAAAATATACTTTGGAGGTTATTACACAAATTATTATTTAAATATAATTTTTAAGGATGTTACAAGATAGGTCATGTATATGTGGGGCAATGCATTTAATGTGGTCCCACGTCCATGATTGTAGCAACAACAAACATCCACCTATTTTAGTTTGTAAAGGTTTTATAGCCCGATCTAATGCTCGAAAAAGGGAAGCCAATACTGTTGCACCCTAACTATAATGACTTGCCTCAGTCAAATTTGATAACAAAAGGTGATACATAAAATAAAAATATTGAAAACAATTACCAATATAAGACCAGAATATACAGAGGACTTTTCTGACCAAACAAATATATGTCAGCAAAGTTGTTTTTTTTTTTCTTCAAATCCAAAGAATTCTTGAACTTGTGCTTCAGATGTATTTGGCATCAAACAATCGCCTATAAGTATCATGATATGAGCTCTAGCATGTTGTGCAATGACAACATCATCAACATCAACATGAAGTTGTTGAAAATTTTGCCGCAACCAAGTTAGACAAATCATTTTTCCCTTTATATACTTATCCGATGGAGTGTCCCCTAGTAAGGCATGACAAGCAACACATACATCACCAATAATGACTTCGTAACTGTTCATATAAGAAAGTTTACCACTAATATTGTTTCTACTTTTTATACTTTTATTTAATTTGTATTGTTCATTTTATATTCATTACGCTTTTATGAAAGCATAATAATTACTTTTATTACTAAATTATAATCTATTGTTAATATTAAATTAATTGTTGAAATAAAATAAATTAATACTATTGTACCAAATTATTAATTAACTTAATGATAATTATAAAAATAATTAACAAAATAAAATAATTAAATCTTATTTAATATATTATAAGTAAATATTAATAGGAGTAAATTACATTCGCACCCCTGTGTTTTGCCAAATTTCATCTGATATCCCTCTATTTTTTCACATTACTTTTACCTCATTCTGTTAATGCTATTAACTAACTTCAATTGAATTATGTGAACAGACGAACTTGCACTTACATTTTAATTGTAAAACCCAAATTATCTCCTCCCAATTAGTTTCAGAATTTATGGTTCACGTTCCTCTTCGTCATTCGCGAATAGTGTTCATCTTCTTCTTGTTGGCGAGTATTTCTTCAGCGACCAGGGGGTGCGAGTTTCTCTTCCTCTCATGACGTTCACATTTCATTCCTCTTCACCGCTCGCAAGTTCTTCACTGTTCCTCTTCTAGTTCACGAGTTCTCCACTGTTCCTTTTCCAGTTCACGACGTTCACAAACGTCTCTATTTGTCTTCCTCTTTGATGTTCACCAGTGCTTCGTTTCTCTTCGTATTCCACAATTTCTGTTCATGCTAGGGTCCTACTTGTAAGTGACCACTGAACCTTGTATATATGTTACTTTTTAAGATTATTTATTTAATTTTGATTATTTATTGTTACCTATTTTTGAATGGGGTTTCAATGGAATACCATTTTGAGACCACTTATGATTTTTAAAATCATTTATTTTTTATTGTTGATTAAAATGATGTTGATGTTTGGGACCACAATAAACACAATGGATGAACTGATTGTTTATTATTATTGATTAAAATAGTGTTGATGTTTGGGACCATGGGAACACAATGGATGAACTAGAATACATGGGTCCTGAACCAGACAACGTGGATATTTTGGTCTACTTTACATACCAACGGGGCAAACTAAGTGAGATATGCAATGTTGATTCTGATAAGTTTGGAATATTCGACGCACATGACTGTGTAAACAACATTGCTAATGACTAATATTTGTCATCATGTCACCCTTTTATTTTGTGGTTTTGTTCTACTGATAGTGGTAAAATTCTTCTCCTTAAGATTGATCATGATATGCTGAAAATATTTGGTGAGAATCAATATTCAGTTTCTATTCATATGTATGTTAGCAGAACAAATGATGAGTTTTGGAATCTACCTGTGATAGAAATGTGAATAAACCTTTGAATAAAAATATGAATGAACATATTAGTGAAAATTTGAATGAATGTGATTGAACCTGTGAATGAATGTATGAATGAAAAATTGAAGAAGGAAGAGTGTTAACACTGCGTACCAACAAGCTGGGTTCACGTCCAACAAAAAGTTGGGTTCACATCCAATTATAGAAAAAACAAAAAGAAGCAAGTCTTAAAATATTTTCAAGTTGAGAGGAAGAAGATGAGAATATTTTAGACATAAAATTTCACTAAAAGTCATGTGATCAGCATGTGCCTAATTTCTGTTAAATTATTAAACAGTGTTTAGGACAGATGGGGTCTGGGTATAACGTGAGCTAAACAATTAAAGAATTTTTTGTAGGTGGAAAAGGGAGGGGTGTCGGATGAAATTTGAGCAAAACACAGGGGTGCAAGTGTAATTTACTCTATTAATAACAAAATATTTTCATTTAAACTTAAGTCTTTTCAAATAAAAATCTTAACATTGATAAAAAAAAATATAGAAAATATATTCAACATCAATATCAACAACACCTTTAATCCAAGTTAATTAAAATAATTTTGTAAAAATTAAATATAGCCAAAACTAATCAAATAATAAGTAAAACTATATAAAAATTTAAAAATATATTAAGTAAAACAATATTAAGAACATACAAAAAATATTAAATAAAACATATAAAAAATATATACAATATATTAAATCAAACTAAAAAAATAAAATACTTTTATTTTTAAATAATTAGATTAAAGAAATATTTACAATTTTTATAAAAATACTAAATTAAAAAATGTAAAAAATATTAAAAGTCGTAAATAAATTTAGGAATTTTTTTATAAAAAAAACACATGACTTTAAAGTCATACCCCCCCCCCCAAATGTAATATGACTTTGAAGTCGTATCTGATAAAAAATAAACTTAATTGAAGTGGTAAAAAATATTACGATTTTAGTTTAAAAAGTAAAAAAAAAAAAACAAAATTTGTTACGACTTTAAAATCTTAAATTTTTTTAAAGAAATTAAGCTGAAGTCTTAAACTCTTTTACGACTTCAATTAAAAAAGTATAAGTCGTGATAGGAGTTAAAAAATAATAAAATTATTTTATCATTTATAGTTCAAAATTGCAAAAGTATTTCAATTAAACATAAGTTAAATTTTGTTTAAATTTTTAAACATGAATTCTCATACAATTTTATAAATTTAATATTTTGATTATCAACAAACCAAAAGAAGTGTTTGATATCTCTGGGATTTGGAGTGGCCGAGATCCTCTCTTCTCATTGAACACAACGGATGAACGAGCTCTTGCGAATCATCTATAAGCGAATGAAGTAGTGTAAATACCATTAGACTTGTGTCCCCATGCAACAACTTCATGGATATCATCATTAAGAAATAAGGTCCCCACCTCCAATTTGAGCCATTGAGGGATATTAGAGACCACATCAGACCAACACCACGCCGTATTTCTCCAAATATCCCGAATTTTAATACTCACATCATTTAAATGAATGTCGTTGATGGAATGACAAGCAATGGCTTTAGTGGACCAACAATCATACCATAAGGAGAGATTACCTCGACCCACTCGAAATTTGAACTTGGGTTGAAGAAATTCAAAAGCATTCCTTAAGGAAGCCCAAGTATACGAACAACCATGATAAGCACGAGAACAAAGAATATAATTTCCTTTCAAATATCTAGCATTAACTAATTGAACCTAAGTTTTGTTAGGTTCATAAAGAATAGACCAAATATGTTTTTCTAGCATTGCATTAGCTTCTCTCGTTCTCCTGATGGCCACCCAACTTCTTAGTTGGCCAAGTCACCCAATGATTATGGTATGAGCCAAAAATAAATCTCCTAGATGCTATATCAAGAGTATCATAGATACCTTTAAGCAACCACATATTTTGCATAGTTTAAACAGGGATAGAATTTAGGACAACTTTAACAAGAATAACTCTACCTGCACTATTTAGAAGCTTCTGTTTCCACCCTGCAAAACAGGCATTGACTTTATCAACAATGAAGGAGAAACGAGATTTCTTGACCTTACTAGCAACAAGAGGAAAACCAAGGTAGTTGTCAATATTTTTTGAGTACTTTGGAAGCCAAAGATGCTAGCAATCTTGTCCACCTTTCTCCTGGGCATGTTCTTTGAGGCTAAAAATTTGGATTTTTGTAAATTAACTCTTGAGACCTGAAGCCTTGCAAAAAGCATTCAATATTCTATTGATAAGATGAGCTTAAGCACAAGTTGCTACTGAGAAAAGAAAACAGTTATCTACAAAGAACAAGTGGGAGAAGGATGACCTTTTCTTTTTAACAACTTTAACAAGTTGTCAATCAAAAAATCAAATAGGATGATTTTTCCATTCATAACACAAAAAGATATGGAGAAAGAGGGTCTTCCTGTCTGAGCCTCTTGTGATGGCTAACTCTTTTGAACTTCATTGTTCCATCTCAAGGATAAAGATATAGAGGTAATGCAGTTCATATCAGGGTAATAATTGAAGGGGGAAATCCAAAATCAAATAAAGCGAGGCGAAGAAAATCCCACTCAACTCTAGCATAAGTTTTCTCAAAATCAATTTTGAGCATAAAGTAGCCAGACTTACCTTTTTTCCTTTTCATACTGTGAACAATCTCCTGGGAAATCAAAGCATTATCCTTATTAGCCCACACCTTGTCACGAAAGGATGCCTTATTCTGCATATTACCACCATCGCCATCGTTGTTAGGTGACTTATTACCTAAGCTCATTTTTTCTGTCGTGTTCACAGAGAACTCAAAAACCTGAGCACTCTTCATTCTCTTATGGATAGTGGGTTATATTCGTAATATGATTTGTCAGTTAAAACCTTCTATTTACATAGTACAACTATTAAAATACAATATGCAATTAGTAATGTGAGTTCATGTTGGGACAAGATTGGTAATTGTCCTATTGGTATTGTTAAAAGCTAATTGTCATTCTAGCGGAATCTCAATTCTTGGTGATAACTCAATTTACTTAAATGTTGTTGTGATGATCCACTATTTCTTCCACCAAAGTCTTACTAGTAAATGCATGAAGTGAAATAGAGAGAATTGCTATTCTCACATGTACTTTCCTATTCTCACCTTCTATATGCTTCTATTTTTCCCACAAAATGCCTTTCCAACAAAAATATGTTTATGGTGTATAAAATATACAAGGGATGTTTCCGTTGTAGTATATAAAAGAGCAAAAAAAGATAAAAACATAAATATGTTTTTGTTTTGTTACATAAACATTTTTTTTGCACAAATATACTACAACAAAAATATGTTTTCATTGTATATTTTAAACAATGAAAACGTATTTTCGTTTTGATTTTTTTGCAATCATATATAATGGAAATGAAATTCTATTTTTGTTTGAACTAATTAAAAGACAAAATTGTTTTCCCAACACAATAAAATCATGATTTTGTTAAAAGTTGTGAAAGAGGAGGAGAAAGAGAAAGAGGTGTAGGGAAGGAAGAAGGGATAATTTTGTCCTTTTACATTTTTCTTAATAAGTTGGGGTGAGAATACCAATTTGCATAAATAAAAGCTTGACTTTGTAGTGTATGTATGTAAGAGCGTCCAATAAGAGAATGTTTGTGGGACTACATCACACATATTCATTAACAGTAATTGCTTCCGACATCCTCTTTTCGCTTCTTGCACCTATAATTATTTTTAAATTCCCATATTATCTTATTTTTTATGGAATAGTTATTCTAGAGTACCTACGCACTTCTGAAATAACTATTCTAGAATATGATTTTTATATTCGATCTGAAATAGCTATTCCAAAATAATTTTTTTGGATTACCTCCACCTAATTCAAAAATAATTATTTTGAAAGTGAATACCTCGATACCTAATAGCCTTTTCCCTTTTTTTCTTCCCAAAACATCAAAACCAAAAGCCTTCACTCTCACATCTCTAAACAAAAATGTGATTTCCTTTCTTTCTTTCCTCCATTATGGGCAGCGTCACCGTCAACGCCACCACTTGTGTTTGTCGTCCTCGAGCAAGCGCTTATAGGTATGCCTTGTGTTACATCTTTGACTGTCGACTTCTCGATGGCTCACACACTATGACACTTCATACAACATCTTTGTTGGTCGAATCCTTTACCAATCAAAATACGCTATAAGTATCCCTTTTTGAGACCATCCATTTTTGGGATCTCAACAATCAGTTCTAGTTACTTTCAGGATCAATGACTGTCCCCACAAAGCAATACAAGACTTTTTAGCTTATTTTGTCCTCATACACGCTTTCCTGAAAACTTCTAGAAGGTCACCCAACCCATAATTGATTCAAGCCAAACACACTTAACTATGCAGTTCTTAAGTGATGAGTTACTAAAAAGTAGATGTATCTTATTGGTATAGGTAGTACCAATTAATTTCTTTAAATCATCATCAACTGTGCAGTCTCATACCTGTACAACATCTGAATCCCTCTCATTCCAATGTGATTCTTCCAGGTGTTGCACCTTGTCCTTTGCATTAGCAACCATGTTGAAAAATAGTGTGCTAAGAAGAGGGTTGTTCAAGATTGAGTTCGGGCTTGTGGACCTCAAATGCAATTGTGGACATCAAAGTTGTAGTTGGAAGGGAGCACAAAGATGGCGACATTCAGAAGAGGGTTGTTCAGGATCGAGGTGGGGTGTGGTGGTTATGGAGTTCAATCACTTGGGTTTGTTTGGGTTTTCTTGGGAGAGACAAGGATGCTAGGTGAGGGTATCTATGCTTCTTCAAATTTTTTGGGGGTGCAAGAAGAAAAATATGAGGCTTCTACAAGTAATTCCCTTCATTCGTATATCCTTGGGCCTTAGCTATTTGGGTGGGCTTTTTACTGCTAAAAGTGCCCAAATTTTAAAAGTACCCATCATCATAACTACAGATTGATAAACCTAGGTGATAAGGGTAAAACATTTACTTGAGCTTGTCATCAAGACTTTCACATAGGTATATTATGAAGGGATTGATTGGCTGAGTAGATATTGACCATTATGAAGACATCTTTTTCATACGTTTTTGTTGAGAATTTTTGTCGAATGACCATTCTCCAATCTCTGTTCTAAGCACTAGTGCTAGATCTTTTTGGAGTGAAAGAGCTTTTCGTTTCCTTGTCGCTTGGAGTACTCACAATGATGTGGTTAAAAAAGCTTGGGATCCTAATGTGCATGATTTAGTGGGTAAATAGGAGAACATAGAAAAGGATTCCATTGTTTTTAATTAATATATTTTTGGCAACATTTTCTTTTATTCTAGAATGTGTTGATTAATTGGAAGACATGCTTTTAGGTATTCAGAAAGTATTAAATATTATCCATAGAAGTATGGTTCTAGTGCCTTTTTCTTGCAGTAGAAATCCATGCAACAGGGTACGATAAATAAATAAAATTTGATCCTTCTTGGGGTATGATATAATTCCAATCAAAGAAGAATGACTTTGATGTAAAATTTAATTTTCATGGAAAGATGGGTGAAGCTTGACGGTCACAATATAATATTTTCCTCTCATCCACATAATAATTCTTCGTAAAAGAAATAAGATTTGTAGCTTTTTCCTTAAAGAGAGTTTTGCATTTTAAGAAACTCAATAGTTGAATCATGGAATGATAGGTCATAAAGGAAGATATTGTTTTTGATAGCAACTTGAAATATGAGAAGTTTTCTAAATATTATTTGCTGATTAATTAAAAAGATATAACCTCAGATGCTAATGTGTGTGTGTAATTAAAAAATTATGAACATACCATAAGCTAATTTTACACACTCTCCCAAATTAACATTTACACAAGTAGTAATGTCATTAGACAAATTTAAATAAATTGTTAATAATTTATTTCCTAGGCATACGAATTCTAACAAAACTCCCATAAAGAAAACGAATTCTAACAAATAAAATATAAGTATAATAATACTATAATTTATGATAAATTATAAATATTACTATAATAATATGTAGAAAATAAATGTGTTTCCTAAATTATAACTATTTACATATTTACAACATACATAAACAATTGTACTTTGCTGATAATATTAATCAAATAAAGAATTTGATAATAAAGTTTTGCTACTAGTTATCCTATCAAGAAATTAATAAATAAAGTCTTATTAAAAATATGATATGTTTATAACATTATATATCATACCTTTAAGCTTTATATGATGTTTTACTTTTGATCTATAACTAATATTCTTAAAATAACAATTATCAATTTCGATATTATGATGAGGATGATCCATATTTGGCTAAGTACAAAAAATATTCTAAGAGATAAAGTCCGGATAATAATAATTAATTATAACTAAAATTATAATAATTTATCAAATTATTAGATGATTTAAACTTGTACTACTTAAATTCGACATACTGCCTACACGGAAGATCCATCTTCCTCTATCTGACAAAAGACTCAACCATAGTAAAACACAAAAAAGTGAGAAAGTGTATTTTATCACCTAAAAAATTAAGATAAGAAAAGATCATATAAGATCAAGTGAAAAAAAATCATGTTAATATTAAATTATAGCTTATCTTTTCTGCCAATATCAATGACATTCAAATAAAGAAACTAGACCCATGAACCTTGAGGAAAATTCTATAAAAATAACTTCAATCAAATTTATTTTTGATACATGTTTCTTATCTCTATGTCTCTAACCTGAGGGTTAACTTTACAAGTATCTACCCGTGAAAAGATTGATGTCACAATCATAATCGAACTAAACAGTAGGAACAAATCTAATTCTTTTATTAATAATTGACTTAATTTTCTGTTAAAAATTGTTACGGTATAACTTTACAACAAAGAAAAAGAGAAATATAAGAGGAGGATAATATGAGATGCAATTAATAATGAGATGAAGAGAGACGGAGAATAAAATTGTTGTATGGCGCATTCTATTCTCTCGTTGAACTGTGCCAAATTGATTTGTTTTATTATTTAAATTCTACAAAGAAAAGTAAAATAATATGAAAAAAATAAAATAATTTTCGAGCCTCTATTTTTCGGGTCAGCCTCAAATTTGGTCCGGTACGCGTCGGGCCGGGCACGGCTCTACTTATATATAATAATAATTGATGGACAGTCTGACAGAGCAAGAGGGAGAGCATCAGTGACCGTGCGATTAAGATGGACGCGATGAAATATGAGCCGTCGGATCTGTGATTGCCGAAGCGAAACGAGGCTTTAAGTAGAGAGAAGAAACAACGATCTAATCCTTTTGGCTTCGCTGCATTTGGTGTCTCGCTCTCGCTCTGGCCGAGTTAAGAAGGTATTCGAAGAAAGGTGTCGTTTTTAGGGTTTGAGGCACATTGCATTTGCGAGGTCACGCTATAAAAACCCAGGTTCTCAATTGGATTCTCCCTTAGGGTTTCGTACATTTTCTTTTTTCCTTCCATCGCGCATTCTCGAGATCTAGGGTTTATGCTTCCATTATTCTTTCAGCCTTTTTCATTCCCCTTTTCCGCAATTCTTTCATTTTTTTTGTGCGCGATTTCAAATAATGAGCGTGCCATTGCTCACTTCGGTGTGTGCAAAATAGGGATTTTAAGGAATCTTGTATTCGATTAAGTGGTGATTGCTATTTCACCGTGAAAGCCGAAAAAAAGCCTTTCATTTGTTTCGACATTTTCGGAAAGGAAGCGAATTGTGGAGGGCGAAACTGAAATCAGCCGATACGATAGGGTATGAGAGAAGTTCACCCGTCACTGGGTTTTATGATATTTTGCTTTAAAATTTGGAGGATCAGACTTGATTTGTGCTTCTTGGGATTAGGGTTTTTCCAGAGATTGTTGTGTGGGAGTAAAATCTGTTGTCGGTGTTGATATGTGCATTTGTTGGGGTTTTTTCCTATGGCACCAGCTGTACCTATAGAGTTTGCTGGACAAAAAGAATCCAGAAAGTATTCTCATTCACAGAATATGGGGAAATCTAGAAAATACTTCAAAGGTTATGCTACTGGCTTTGTTCCTGATTTTCGGCATGCTGTTGAGACTATGGGTGAATCAGAAGGGCTGGGTAGCTTGGGAAGGGTTGATACGGAACTGACAGCATTTGCAGATTCTTGTGCACCGAAAGTGAAACGCCCTGGCTTGAATGCAGGTGGCGGTGGTTATGGTAGTTTTGATGTACCATTTCAACATTTCTCATTATCGGCGATGTCAGGTTTTCAGAGAAAGGATTTGAAAGTGAGGTTAACTTGGGAACTTGAACAAGTAAGGGAATTTCAGAAGAAAATTGATGGTTTGAACTCAAATGTTGTTGGATTGTCTCTCTCCGGTGACACAAGGAGCTGCAGTGCAGGGCAGAAGAGACCTAAGCTGGAGAGCCAGCATAGGACAATGGAAGTATCCGTTCCACATGGTAAGAAAAGGCCCTTACCAGGACATTATGGTCCCAAGTCAAAGAAAAGTATGTCTGGGCGTCTTGAATATGCAAAACCTGCTGTGCCAGTGACTTCATATGCTATGTTGATGAAATTATGTGAGAATGTACTAAACCGATTGATGTCTCATCAATTTGGTTGGGTTTTTAACACACCAGTTGATGTTGTTAAATTGAACATTCCGGATTATTTTACTGTCATCAAGCATCCAATGGATTTGGGTACTGTGAAGAAGAGAATGACCTCTGGCGAATATTCGAATCCCATGGATTTTGCTGCTGATGTGCGGCTGACTTTTGAAAATGCAATGTTTTATAATCCAGCTGGCAATGATGTACACATCATGGCAGAGACCCTTAGTAAATTTTTTGAAACAAGGTGGAAGGCCATAGAGAAGAAAATTCCTGCTATTGATTGCGTCGCATCTGAGCCTTCAAGACCTACTCGTGTGGAAACAGAAATTTCTGATCGAGTTCCTCCCACAAAAAAGAAGAAAATAATACCAAATGACACTAATGTCAAGCCAGAGCCTGTTAAAAGAATCATGACTGTAGAAGAGAAACAAAAATTGAGTCTAGAGTTGGAGACAATGAATGGAGAGCTGCCTGATAGCATTGGTGATTTCTTGAGAGAGCAAAGTTATAATGAAGGGCAAATCAATGATGATGAAATTGAGATCGATATTGATGCTCTTAGTGATGATACCTTATTCAAACTGCGGAAGCTTCTTGATGATTACATGCTGGAGAAGCAAAAATCCCAGGCAAAAGCTGGACAATGTGAAATGGAGGTCATTCTCTCTATAATTTGTGTGTGTGTAACTAAATGACTAATACAATTGTTCGATTTATGTGATATTTTTGTCACTCCATCTCAAATTTGAGATAAATTTGATATTTTTAAGTATTTAATTGAATAGTTTATACAGAGATTTATATTAAAAGCGTATGATACATCAACAAAAGGTAGATAAACTAATTTGTAAACTCCATCAAAGCATATGATAATGTTCAATCAGACAATTGAATTTATGAAATTTGACATTCAAAAAAGTTATTCCATGGAGTGTGTTATGAGTCTTACACAGGATAAGTGGTTCCCTGATTATACAATGTGTGTGTGTACTAAACTATTAATATGTGCATGTCTATGAATCATCTATGGTGTGTGTATCATTTTGACTGACATTTTTGCTTGCTTAATTTTTATGCAGCAGCTTCTGAATGAATCAGGGTTCAACAATTCATCAATGCAACCTCACAAGGGTATATTATGTTTCTTGTGCTAGTATGTTTGTTTGTATCCTTACTGTATAAATAATTGACACTAAGTGAGGCCCTTTATTTCTCACTGCAGATGCAGGCAATGAACAGGTTGAGGAGGATGTTGACATTATTGGTGGGAATGATCCTCCTATTTCAAATTATCCTCCATTAGAGATTGAAAAAGATGTTACCAATAGAAACAGTAAATGCAGTAGCTTGAGCAGCTCTAGTAGTGAATCTGGCTCTTCATCCAGTGGTTCGTGTTAGTGCATACTTTTGACATTTTTTTCACTTTTCATGATATGTTTTTCCTTCACTATTATTATAAATTCTGTGGATACTGATGACACTGCTTGTTTGGCTCATTATTCTGGCAAAATTAATCACTTGAAAATGAATTATTTATGTTCGAATTTGGTATTCTTGTCTGACTCATGCAAATGACTAGTGCAATTGTGTCGCTGACAGATTCAGACTCGGGCAGTTCATCTAGTAGTGAGTTGGATATGGCTAAAACATCAGAACCTCTTAGTGCCACCAAGGTAATTGGGATACATATGGTAGATGTTGTGGTATTTTGATAAAATATAATTTTTTTCTGGTTTGATCAGTATCTTTGTCTAAACAAAACTATGTATTGCAGGAAAATGTAGGATTTGGCTTGACTTCAGATCAAAACAAAGGGGATCCTGGTAATTCAGAAACTGGAAAGGGTGAGTACCAAAGTTGATGGCAGTAATCATGTGCTTGTTATGGTTTATTGCCATTACTTTTGATCAGGATGCCTCAGCCACTGTTGCTTTCTAGCTCATGATCTCTTTGTATATAGATTCAACAAATGTGGGAGGCCAAGTTGAGCAGAGTTCCCAGAGTGGGCCTGTTGCTACTGAGTCAGATAGCCATCAAGATGGTAAGCTTGAAAAATTGAAGAAATCTGTCTGCTGTTTGTTTTGGGGGTATGATCTCACTGTTCATACTGTAACATTTTAGGGGAGAGTGCTGCATCTAAGAGGCAAGTCTCTCCCGAAAAGCTCTACCGTGCAGCTTTGTTAAGGAGCCGTTTTGCTGACACCATACTTAAAGCTCAAGAGAAAGCCCTTGAAAAGGTTTGTTATGGGGGTAATGTGTTGCAATTTTAATTGAAGTGTTTAGTATTTTTTGGGTTAAACTCTGACGTTTGAAAAACATAAAAAATTGAAGTGTTTAGTATTTTTGTCTCTTCCTCCCACCTATAGAGCAGATCTGCCACTGCTAAGGTATCACCAAATCTAGTAATTACCAATTTACCATCATTGCTGTCTTTCATGAAAGCTTTCCCAACATCATTGCAATTTTTTAATAAAAAAATCTAGTATTTTAACTATGTCTTGATCTCAGGATGAAAAGCGAGATCCTGAAAAACTTAGGATTGAGCGAGAAGATCTTGAAAGACGGCAGAAAGAAGGTGAGTTTGTTATTTTAAATCTTGTAAATTTTAATTTTTGTTCTGTAAAGTCAAAAGTCCTGTTATAAAATACTGCTTCAGGTTTTCAAGATTCAACTGATATTTATAGTTTTGTTTATGGTGAATTAGAGAAAGCTCGGTTGCAGGCGGAGGCAAAGGCTGCAGAAGAGGCTCAGAGGAAAGCTGAAGCAGAAGCTGCAGCTGAAGCCAAAAGGAAAAGGGAACTGGAAAGAGAAGCAGCCCGTCAGGCTTTGCAAAAGGTAACATAAAAAAGGAAAGTATGTTAGGATGCAAATTCAGCTTCTTTGTATGCTTCACTGAGTAGTTATGTTTGCAGATGGAGAAAACTGTTGATATCAATGAGAACAGTCAATTTTTGGAAGATCTAGAGATGCTTAGTGCTGTACATGATGAACATCTGCCAAGTTTCAAAGAGGAGACAAGCACAGATCAACCTCAAGATGGATTGGGTGGGATCAAGCTACAGGGAAATCCCTTAGAACAGCTAGGGTTGTACATGAAGGAGGAGGAGGAGGAGGAAGAGGAGGAGCTGCCTCCGAGTGGTGCTGCAGGACCATCAAATGATGTGGAAGAAGGAGAGATTGATTGATTTGTTCCCCTTGATTGTTCCATTATTTTGAACAGATATATAAACGGGGTATTTCTTGGGAACAGTTGCTGGACTTGGGGATGCTGCTTTTTTGTGGCTATGGGGAACAGTTGCTGAACAAATAATTACTATTTGTATGTCTGATGCTGGTTCACACCTAAGTTTGAAGATGGGATAGCAAAAACTTATAGCAAACGAGTGAAGATTGGATTTGGTTTTGGTTCTTTCTGATTAATTTTGGTTTTAACGTGGGAAATGGTTTCTGAAAATGTGGATAGAAAGCTCGCAGCCCCCATTTATTGAAGGGCTTTGGTATCTTGGATGGAAAGTTTTATCAATCAGGAGATATGTCCAATTTTGCTTGTAAAGAGGAACTCATTTGTAACGAGTTCCTTGTCTCTCACCTCAAGTAGTTGGCTTCTCTGACAATGTAAAATATTTTAGAGCCAGGGTAAAAATCAATTCTTTCTATTTATTTTTTCCATGAAGTGCCTTCTGACCGAGTGTAGTGGTGCGAAGAATCCTTTTTAGTTATTTTCCTAATCGGTGCAAGTGGCTAGGCAGGTCTTGGTACGAGTTTAATCGTCTCAAAAGATGTGAGCAGCCGGATAACTTGTCTTTGGTTTTATTGAGTTGCTAGATAGAAGTTGCACATGATTAAAATGTGAGTGAATAGTCATTTTAGGGATTAGTTATTTCAGTTTTAAGAAGACCCAAATGCAAATCAGCTCTTTCTTTGTTGCTGTCAAACCCCTAGGCCGAAAAGCCTAATCTTTTGCTCATTAGTCATAAAAGATTAGGGGTTAGTTGTCTTGCTTTTTTAATGTGTTGTGATTCATGTGTGCAAGTTTGGCTGTTGGGGTTGAGACAGATATTTAGTGGAGGTATGATTTCAAACATGAAATGTGGTAAAGCAAAGGGTGGTGGTTGGTGTGGTTTTGGGAAAAGGGAAATGATTCTTCAAGAACAACCGACAGCATTTTCACGCTACATGTGCATTTAACGTGATATTTATAACAATTAATATGTTATATGTATTCTATTTAGTGTTAAGTCGTGATTATTAACTAAAGACCCGAATGATGGATCGAAGCTTTTAAAACAATAGGATCAAAATATCTTTCAGGAACTGAAAATGATCAATTTCTATTAGATGCGTCGGGGAACACTAATACTTCAAGCCCCTTACTTTTTTTTTGAACAAGTTTTTGGATTTAACAAGGATCAACGGCGGGAATACGTCAAAGTTACCTTATACAAATGTTTGCACGTATACCACGAGATATTCATATAGTTTTTTTTAATACAAATTATTGAATATCGCATCTTTTGGATGGGTCTGCCTCAACAATTGCTGTAAATTATGCAAATGAACTCCGTAATATCAAACGACACAATTTGAAACTATTTTTATAACTGTCATTTTAATATTTTGCTTAAACCGTAAAGTTTAAAACTGCATGGTTGAGCATTTTCACAGAATGTCTTTTATTGATTCTCATTTCCCGAAAACCTATATATTATCAGTCAACCACGGTTTGTTGTTTTTTCCTTTAAAGTAGCATGCATATGACAATTTTCGTAAACAACACAAATAAATTAGATTGCCGTTGTGAACACATTGTACACTGCCAAAATTCATGCACATTTCTCAGCCTAACTGTACATTTTACTTTAGCTGCACAATGATGCATTATAGCATCAATCCTCAAACATGCCCTCCCCTGATATTGTAGAAGACTCGGTCCCATTAACATGAGGCTGTTCTGAAAAATTACTACCAAAACTGCTCAGAATACTGAAGTCAAAATCATCATCGTCGTCGTCATCCTCATCTTCATCAGCTTGACCTTGCCTTGTATCTTCATCGTTTTCTTTCTCCTTAGACTGGGCTTCACTTTCCATCTGTTGCTTGATGCAATCTTCATAAGACATTTCGTACCAAACATTGCCCTTGCCCACAATCTTTTTGTTATGGATATCTGTCATCCGCTCTTGCATGCTCTTCTCTGAATTCTTGGGCTCCCCCCAGTAGTCATAACGATACAGAGGACTTGTAGGATCATATTGGTCTTTACCCAAAAAGCTAGCATCCATATATCTTCCTGGCTCTTCCAATGGCAGACCAAGAGCTTTGCGACTGGAAAAGGGGGAGAAATAATAGGTAAAAATTAATGCATCATAACAAGGAATTAAGTTTATGATTATTAACATTAACATAATGGTACCAGCTGATGTCTCTAATCAATGTTTCTCTTTCCTCAAATGATCTACGCCAATGCATGTAGTCATACTTATCCATCTCAACATTGCGCCTCAGTTTGGTAATTTTGTATTTCTCACCTCTGTCCTCTGCTTCCTTCCTTAGTTTAATATGGAGCTGTGTACCAAAAAGGTAACATCTCATATTTCAAAAAGAGGAAAGCTACCCCATCTATCTCAAACTGAATATATTGAATCACATGTCAAAGAACTCTTGTACAATTTGAGAAAATATCAATGATAAATACTATGAATATTCACATGGTAAAATTATTTTTCACAGATTGCACTAAGATCTTGCTAATCAAAAGGTTAATCGAATAAATTTATAGCCATATCCTTAAGTTCACATTTTGGTCAACAGACATTACAAGAGCAGAGCACTAAGCAAATATGACATTAGAATTGCAAGGAAAAGGTGCAAACCCATATGGGAAGTAAAATATTTTGATAAATCACAGGATGTAATATGCATTACCAACAATAACAGAGAAAGGCCTTAACAAAAAAGGAAAGCTGACCTCACGCTCAGCAAGTGCAGCCTCTAAGTCAAGCTCTTTGACACTTGTTTTCTGCCGAAGTGTTAAAAAACAAGATCGTTAAACAAGTTAGCAACCATATGAATGTAATTTCATATTTCATAATAGTACTCACCAGTGTAGTTTGTGGCAGCATAGTATTCTTATATTGAACTTTTGTATACTCAACAGCATTTTGTTCATCAAAATCTTCTTTATCAACCAAATCTGACAGCTTTTTGCCTTCATATTTATCAGGATTAATCGCCATATCATCTAAAATCATTTGCTCAGCTACATTAATTTGCCACAACTGCAAAAAAAAGGCAGTAACTCACTGAGGCTCATGCCAAAAGTCTTTAAGAGTTTCTAGTGAAGTTTTACCAGCAGACAATTTATTTGTATGAATGTTGTTCAACTCAAACATAGCAAAGTTATTATGACATAAACCAAGAGCTGTAACTCAAGTGACACCAAGTTTTTTTGGAGACGACTTCCTAGAATTGAAAAAATCCTTGGAAGGAGCACTTGGAAGCATGTTACAGGAATTAGAAACTAGAGTTGAAAACACTATGCTGTCAAGCCAACATTGCCATGCCCAAACATGAATGTTGCAACATTCAGCAGTGCATACACAGTCAAAACTAAAGTGATCATGCTGGTTGAAGGATTTTGGGTTTTTCCTCAAGTTACAGAGCATTTCTATAGAACAATTGTAAGACCGGCAATGCTATATGGAATGGAATGCTGACCAACACATAGACAACATGAACATAAAATAGGGGTAGCAAAAATGAGGATGTTAATGTGGATGTGTGGATATACAAAGATGAATAAGATAAGAAATGAGGATATTCGACAAAAGGTATCAGTGTTACCGGTATGTGAAAAGAAGAGGGAACATAGATTGGGATTGTTTGGGCACGTTATGAGACGACCACTGGATGTTCTCGTAAGAACAAGAGTTTGTTACCAAGAGCTCAACACAAAGAGAGGTAAAGGTCGACCGAAACTTACCTGGAGAAAGGTAGTTAAACAAGACTTAATGGAGTGAGATATAGATTGGCGGACGATATGTCTTAGGACAGAGTGGAGAAAAGCTATAAGCTTGGTGAAGGGTTAAACCCATTAGTAGTTCTATGTTCCAGTTGTTCCCTTGTTTTTAGTTCTTTTCCTCTTCTTTTCTCCAATTTTCCTTTCACCCTTCTTTTATTTTATTTTAGTTTTTTTCTCTCTTTTGTCTTATTTCTATTTTTTTCTTCCCCTCTCCCTTTCTCTTTCTTTGTCTCATTTCCGATTTATTATTGGGTTCATCTACTACCGACCCCAATTAACTTGGGTTAAAGGTGCTGGTGATGTTGATAGAGCATTGCTATGTGCAAATTTGACCATGACAAGGTTGGCACTGAGGTTTATAATAAAAATACATTTTGAAAAGATTTTCATACAATTTTTGCAGGGGTTTGAGTTCAGGCAAATTAGGAGTTTTGGAGCAAAGACAGGGGATCTTCAAATGCATCAGGGCCTATGGAATTCTTGATCTCTTTCTTTCCCTCCATGTGTAGCTAAAAGGGTTGGGGGATGATGGATTTCAACTGGACCTCTTTGCAATTTGACTGTTCTTAATTCAATTCTTGTTCTTAAATTAGTGATCCCTCCTTAGCTTAATGCTTTCATGATTTGACCAACCATTAATTGATTTCAGATTTAATTATACAATAGGAAAATTGGTAGTTCGGTTACATTAAGAGTCCCTCACAATATATTAAGGAATTGAACTTAGTTAATTGAGTGATCTTGATCATTAGTTTGAATTAAGTCTTGCTGGAGAGCAATGAGGTGTGTGAAATCAAACCTTAACGAATTTTGCTTATCAAATCCCCCTTCCACTTTTTTGCTTTGTGATTTCAGCTTCTACAGAAACTAAAAGATTCACCGACTTCAGTTACTTGTGAACTCCCTTCAATTCAAACATTAAGTCCAAATAATTAAAAAAACTTGTGGATTGGTACTTGAATCTCAATCCCTAAGGATGATACTGATAAGCACCTAACTAAACACTTGGGGAACCCTCCCTTAAAAGCTAGTTGTTAAGGGGAGAGAACCAAACATTTAAATATTCCATTGAGCATCCCATACTGCTCAATGTGGGACTTAGGCACTCCATAATACCCAAGTCCCTATCATAGCACTGCCCTTGAGAGCTGACGTCTCAAGGGCTCACATTCTATGACACCACTCTACTTTCTTATTGGTCAAAGCCTTCCACTGATCAGAACTTTCCACAGGTAGCTCTTTCTGAGACATCAACAGTCAACTCTGGTACCAATTGATAAGCACCTAAGCACTTGGGGAACCCTTCCTCAAAAGCAAGTTGTTAGGGAAGGGGGGAGGACCAAACACTTAAATACTCCACCGAGCTTCCCATGCTACTTGATGTGGGACTTAGGCACCTTAAAATACCCAAGTCCCTATCAAATACTTATTTCATTTGCAATTTATTACTTGTGCCAACCGGGTACACTTGTTGATTTAGCAAATACCACTCAAAGCAAGTGCCATTAACTTTGAAAGTTCAGATTATATTTTGCGTTGAGGGACTTTATGTGATTATGTAACTGAAGCACATATCTGTACTTTATTAGCAGACAGTAATTTTATTATGTTAAGACCATTGCTTATGCAAGATTCAACTGAACATCCACCCATTCGAGTACTTAGGTAAAACTATGAGTGGATATGAAACAAGTAGAAGGTTTTGCTTGGCTTCACATTTATGCAGGTTTGAATAGGATCTTGTATTGGTTCCTTGAACAAATTAAAAATGAGGGTGCAACCAGGTTATAAACTAAAAACAACCCATGCACACACAAGGGATTTGGAACCACTGTGTGCTTATAGACAAATGAATTCCAAAAGAGAAAGTTGTCAAGACCTGGACCTACCATTGATGTGTATTGACAGATATATTCTTAATGGGATAAAATTTGAAGTTAAACAGAAGCTTGCAATGCAGGAGTTAAACAGTCCACCACAAATGTTCCTTGAAACTACTTTAAAGAGATGAATTTGTTATGAGAAAATACCTTCTCGACATATGGATGATTAGACAATAGAGGTTCTTCCTCTGGCCTGTCTCCTGGATCTTTCCTAGGAACAGGAGGTCTTCCACAGTCACGCTGCAAACTTAAAAACCTCAAATCAAAAGAATAACTATCATAATAATATTATTTTAAAAACAAACCACATTTTGACAGGTTCAAAACATGCACCCAGGGAGGGGGTTGAATCTCAATAAATCTCTTAATATTTTTCATTGAAAAGGGACTAATATATGCAGAATATCTGATGTTTGGCATAACAAAGGGAAAGGTGCAAACCCGTATTTCATCTTCATTAGTATCTTCATCACGATGAAATATTGGTGCGAAGTCAAATTTGTTAAAGCTGAAGCATGAAAATGAAAATAAAATATATTAAATTTACGGCTTCAATGTGATCAAATTAATAAAGATTAAACTATGTACTAAGAATGAATTACAGAAAGTTGAATGTAAAAAACACATAATAATCATACATTAGATGATCTATATTTGGATCAACAAGACGAAGTTCGATAGGAAAGCGGAAGCGATAAGGTTCTCGCTTTGCCTGCAAATTGCAAAAAAAAATATAAATAAGTGAACAGATGGTAAAGGAAATCCATTTGTCTAAACACAGAAATCATGGAAACTAACACTATAGTGATTAAAATCCATTTGATATTAAAATTCGGTCAGGAAGGAATTTATGGATACAGAATCAGTCATATAGCCTTGTCTATCCTACTTAAATTGCCTGCAGAAAAATTGAACATATGAATATAGAAGGAAAAAAAAACCTCAGTAACATACAGCCAGTGGCAAGGTTAAATCATAATATCAAGCCAATATTTAGTGACAACTTATGGGATTCTCAACTAGTGACTGAAACACTCACCGTAATTTCAACAATGACGTGCATACCCACTTTTATGTGATGGCGAAGCCAATACCAATCATTGTTCTTAATAGGAACCCACCTAGAACATAACATGGTAGATAAATCTTCCAGAAGAACATTCGCATAAAAATATAAACATCAAATAGTAACACTGAACAAGATAAATATGCTACAAAAGCAAAACATCACATCAAAGTTACTGGTGATGACAAACTGAGAGCGCAGGTAATAGGGGTACAGGAAATGGAAGAAAATATGTACTAACTCAGGTTGAATAAAGAGAAAATATTAGTTTTTAAAGATTTACTAAAATGGATTGTTTAAAACTATAAATAGAATACTGTTGACATGTCTTCAATAACCAGCTGGTAGTGAATACTTCTCTCTCATATTTAAACTACACATCCTTTTTCTATACCAAAAGAATGGATCCAAAATTGAAAGATTTAGGTAGTCTCAAGACGTGTCTTTTAATACTTGTTCCTGTCCCTGGCTACCTATGTCAATAGAGCATTTCAGTGCTACAAATGCTTATGCAGTGTAGTAGTTTTTTTGGTTCCCTGCGAGATGATTATGGATGCATTAAAAAACCTCACACTCTAAAAGTGTAGCTACTCAATTAGCAAGATAGTGGAAGTAACTTGTTATCATCAGAGAAGTACAGCATTCCCAAAAATAAGGAAATTAACACTATACAGAAAAGATTCAAAGAACAGTAAAAGGTATTGATAGCTACCCATCATGTACCCCGCCAATGTCAACAAATGCCCCTTGATAGAGATGCAACATTGTCACCTTCCCTACACAAATCTGCACAGAAAAATGACCCAAATAATTAATATATATGAAATTTTCTTTCAGGTACTTAAAAAAAACTTGAATCTCCATTTCCACACTTTTATTATGAACTATGATACATAGATTATAGAAAAAGTATGTTCAAACTTCGAATTATATGTAATCGTGGAGATGAAACCAAGCTAAACAAAAATAAAATTATCATTATCTATTGGATTACAAACACAATTATCCAAATATGGCCATCACTGAGCCAAAGGAAAAAATCAAAGACATGATGTTAACACTCGTAGAAATCTCAGATAGACCAAGAGAAAAGTTTTTACTTTCTAAACATCAGAACAGCATGATTCAAAATGAATAAGATGAGCTCAACTGCTTACTTACTTGGCCAGGATAATAGAATGGAAGCTCATACTGCATAAAACATCAAAAAAATCAGTAAGCACTGAAACCACATTTTATTAAGCCTCAAACACACTAAAAGGAAAGAACAATCATCCTACCATGCCCTCCTTGTAGTCCTTCCCTCTTTTCCTTCTACCAGGGTAGTAATCTTGGTCTTGCTGTCATAACCACATTCACATCAACATAAACCACATTCAAAAGAAGAAGTAAAGCAAAAACTTGAGAAGTTATTATTTTGAGAAAACACTTTCTATTTTTTTTAATTACAAAAAATGTTTCTCATAACAACAAGGCAAACTGTTCAGATTTAGCTACTCTAAAATAAGGAAGTGCAACTTAGAGATTTGCAATAGCGGAGAATTATGCCAAAATCAAATACGTATAATTCTTTTGCATGAACCCAGAGTATTCTCTGAGAGTCAGATACTAATATCTTGAGATACTGAAATCTATCAACGAGGTTGACTTCTCTTAAGAGATGCACTTCCATACACAGACCTAGAGATTGATACTGCTACATACTTAAGAGACATGGCTATCAGTACCATACCACACCATGTTGGTGTGTGTGTGTGTGTGTGTATATAAATATAAAAAGGTATAAAGCTAATTAGAATCTCAACCATGATTTCTAAGTAATGGTTATAATTGAACTTTATCTTGTGAGTTCTGAAGTCCACTACATCCTCACTTTAAAGGAGCCAAACCCAACATTTTTTTCCTAATAATTAAAACAAAATTCGAATAAAAGAAACAAGAAGATGTTTTCTCAATCCAATCCAAACAGCAACCAAAAAGTTCAGTTCAGCATTGGCGTGATGTAAAATCAAAACCTTATAAGACTCCTCTTCCAACCTATCCTTGTTAGCCTCCACCCACTCCTTATACTGCTTGAGAAACACCTTATACCTATCCAAGCCCACGTCATCAGTGTCAGTCCTCACTCCACTCTCCACCTCCTCCAGCCTCACCCTCCTCGCCTGCATCCTGTGCGCCTCGCGGATGAACGCGAGCTCCTCCCGGTCCACGCACCATCCGCGGGGGGGCCAGTCGCGCGGCGCCACGAGGCGCACCACCAGAGGCCCGGCCCACGTTGTCACGAGAGGGTCCGGAATCTCGCCCTTGATCTCGAACTGCTTCGCGTAGAACTCTTCTTCGGTGAGTCCCATTTCCTCCCTTTTCTTCTTGCGGTAATTAGGGTTTAGCATTTTGAAGGCTTCGATGGCTTCCGGGGAGCGGAGGGGAACCTCCTCGCCTTCGTTGAGGCTCTTGCGGGCGAAATCGGCCTCCGGAGTGAGGATTTCCTCCCAGGGGGCCCATCCGCGCTCAATCCAGTTGCGGCGGCGGGCTTCGTCCTCGGTTTCTTTGTCCTTGGGGCCGAAGTTCTCGAGGAAGGTCTCGTCCACCGGGAACTCGTCGGTGCTGAAGGATTTGGAGATGGTGAGGGAGCGGCGGTGGCAGTGGTGGAGGAATGGCTGAAGAGGGTGGTGGAGACGCTGAGGGGAAGGGTTTAGGGGTTTAGGGAAAATGAAGAGATAAGAGGTTTGCAGGACTTGCATGGCTGGATAGTGGAATGACGCACACTGCTTTCGAACGGAACTTTGTTTCTTCTTTCTTTGCTTTTGTTGAGATTGAGCGGATAAATTTTTTGTATTTTTTTACATTAGTATTTTTTTTCTTCTTATTATTATTTTTATTGTTAAATGTCTTTTTATAAATGTTGCCAGACTGACAGTTTTTTACGCCAGCTAAAATCTATATAATAAGGACTAAACTTAAAAAAAAAAAATATATATATATATATATATAAAAGCCGAAATGCAATAAAAATTAAATTGAAATGTTTAAAATACTAATTTTGCTTAAATTTAAGTATAATCAACCATCTAAAAAAATCTTTTGAATAAACTTTTTCTTTTGGTGAGTTTTGTTCAATTAGGAATTAAATAAAGAGAGAGACAAAGTAAGAAAATAAACTTTTTTTATGGTAATATTAGGAATAAAATCAAAGATTTGTAATTTCATGTATTAATTTGGTGTATTACTTTAATTTTATGAAGATTCACAATTTTGGTAAATAAACCAACTCAAGAATACTTAAGTGACATCAAAACTATCACAAGGTTTAAAGATTGATAATTTATTTATTTATTTCTTTTTGTGAATCAAAGTTTAGAAAAGAGATAGTTATATTCTAATATACTCTTTCCAGTACATATTTTTATTATTGATAAAAAAATTATAAATTATAAATAGAACCCATTAAAAATGTAAGATTCCTATAATTTTATAATTTTTAATAAATTTCAATTGATAAAAAAAATCGTTTGAAAAAAGTGTTACTAATATTCATTTAACTAACAATACTTACATATGATTTACCACAAAGGACTGCCACATGCACGACTGAAGCCAATATTTTGTTTTTCCTAAATATGAATTCAATACTCTAACTGTGAAAAGTTATTATTAGTTAATCTATAAATGTCTCTTAAAAAAAGTTAATCTATAAATGTGTTTATACCCTAAAAATGATGTACTAAAAAATATATAAATGTGTATATAATAAGCGAAGAATAGACCAGTTTGAAGTAACTTTAACGAGTAAGTTAAGTCCACAATCTAAGCTCACAAATAGGCATATTCGCATATCTATTTTAAATTTTCTTCTGGCAACAAACTTTGGTATAAACACTCAGGTAGTATCAAGTTCCGGTGCTTCGGAAATAGAATTATCTACACCAGAGAAAAAGAATTACTTTTTGTGTCTCTATATGATTTTTTTATTTTGAAATTAAATTTTATATGCAGTTAAACCATTTTCAATATCATTATTTATAAGAGTTGTTTAACAAAAATTATTATTTGTAAGTCAAAACGAATAATATAATGTTGCTTAACCAATTTTAAACAGTACAAAATATATTTTCCGTATCCATTTAAGTAATTAATGTTTACCGTTCAAATAAATAAAAAAACTTTTAAGTCTGAAATGGAATGCAGGACTCATCCAGAAAACTTTAAACAACTCAATAAGGTCCCGGATGATTGTAAGTTATCAATTTTCAGTTTTAAAATGTTATTTTTAATTCAAAATCTGTTCGGATAATTTTATTGTGATTTTATGTTTTATTAGTTTTTAAATTTACAAAACAATAAAAATAGGTTTTAGGATTTGGGAGGTGAGTTTTAAACTGGTGGCCTCTCTCTCTCGTTTTCGACTTTCGCCGTTCTGCCACCCGCCACCGCCGTCGGTTGCCCGCGATTCCCTCTTCCTCCGTCTCTCTTCTACTCGTGGATCTTTCTTTTCACTCTGCTCTCACCCAATGTCACGTATCTCCATTCCGTCACTCGTGGGTCTTTCATCTTCTTTTCTGCGCAGAGGAAAACCTTCACACTCTCTCTCTTCAAGTAAGCGACCATGGCGGATGGAAGCAACGGGGGAGTTCTAATGTTGGAAGCCCCACCGTCTTACGATAGGCCTACCAGTTCCGACGCGGAAATAATCGACACATTTTATGAATCTGGGGCTCCTTCTGTTTGTGCTTCTGTTGATTTATGTCAAAAAGATTTCTCAGGTTTTCTTAAAAATGTATTTTTTTTATGGATGTTCAGTTTTTTTTTTGGTTTTGACTGTGAATTTTGTTCTCAAAGGGGGCGAAAGTTGTTGACTTTTTGTGTTTGATTTATTGGTTGGGGTGAATTGTGAAGTGCTGAATTGAGTTGATGATGTTTGTTTTGTTGTGTTTCAGGATATGTGTGTTCTTATGAAGGTTGCAGTGCTATGGAGTCTATAGATTTTATGCTGCAGCTTCATTAGATACCAATATTGGTGAATTTTTCTTGATAACTTGTTCTTGGATTTTTGTTTTGTGGTGTTGATGAAGATGGTTATGGGTGGCCAAATTTCCGGTGCTGGTGTTATTATTGTTAGTTTCTTTCTGCCGATTCTCTGGGGCATGGTTTGTGGGACTCTGAGTGATTTATTCTGCTTGAAAAGTGTAAAGAATGCACTTTACGACCCCTACAATTATTTGCAATCTTGGAATTTCAATAACAATACAAAAGGGTATATATGCAAGTTTATTGGGGTTGGGTGTTGAGTGTTGGCACGTGATGAGAACAAGGTGTTGAATCTAAACTGTCCAACGTGGAACTAAAGGGCCAGTTACCTCTGAACAAGGTCTTGAGTGTCATTATTTTTTTTAGTTCTAAGAAAAAAAATTGTAACAACCATTTCTTTTTTAATAATTTTTGTTATGTTTAATTTTTTTTATATTCCATAATTTCATAATGGAACACGTAAAAATAGAACAATGAACTTATTTTATCTATTTCTAACTTACAACAGCTACTAAAATTTCAAAATTTTCAAAATTAAAACTAAAACTGAAATTCAACACTCAAAATTAAAACTGCGTTTAACTTTTAATAATTTCAAAATTAAAAACAGAAACCATCCTGAACGAGAACGAAACCTAAGCAATTATGTATGGTAAATACTTTTATTGGGATAGTTTTTATTATATGCAGTTAAAACATAATGTGATGTAATTTTATAATGTTTATTAGGGGACAAAATAGTATTAAAATGTGGAGAGAAATATTGGATATCGTTATTATAATAGTTTATAGATTATAGATCACAGATAGTATTGACTATTTCACGCAATAAAAATAAATTATGCAACACATTTTAATCCCAAAAAAGAAGGCTTCCGCACATTAAGCATATCGTTTATCAACAAATATGGAAACATAAATAGATGAATTGCAATTATCTGTACATAGAATTCATACCAGGCGAGAAGAAGGAATGACCGTTCTTCAAAACCAGAATGTCTAAAATAATCTTAGGCTACAAAATAGGAGACTGCCTGATTTAATTCTCCGCCGTTGCTTCCAACTCTCAATCAACAAATTTTCATTGCTTTTAACTTTTAGGTAATCATCCATATCATACCTCAATCCTTTGGATTTAGCTGCTAATGAATGGTCTGGGTAACCACGACCTTCTCCTAATTTACTGTACACATCCTTTCCAACATACTCCTGAAGGTAATCAGGGCTCCAGCTTCCACGACTGCTGATAGAATTGTTACCTTGATCTTGTACTTTGATGTTTTCCTATGTCATGGATGAATTTCGACAAGCCAAGTCATATAAAAGGAGAAAATAAGAGCTAAAAATCAGAAAATTGGGCCAACATTTGTTGGCATTGTTGAAAATTTTTCCGTAGCAATGAAAAGTTTGTATGATGTCTTTCTGATCCCTTGAATTTAACCCTTCTATTCGAAAACTCCAGATTATGCGACATATGTGGCAAATATCCAGAGAAAACGATGATGACTAAATGAATCATACCAATTTTCCAAGACTTATGTTCTTATCAGTAAATGAAAGTGAGCTTGTGGAATACATTAAAGTCGATGTCAAGACACAACACAATTATATTATTATTCAAATACGGTCATGTTATTACCACAAATAAAATAATTGATCTCAAACACATTTTATTTGAAAATAATTTCACAGAACAGTGAAAACCTGGATAGAACTTACAGTTTTTGGAGCGATCGTCATACATGTCTTATTCAGGCTTGTCATAGGAGAAGCATCATTATTTGTCTCCCATTGCAACCATGGCAATGTAACCCCATCCATCAAAACAGGAAGAGATCTAGGTACTGGAGGACTATTAAATGTTTCTGGTTTTATTAGTCCTCCAATGGATGAGCTTGCATCACTCCTTTCACCATCAAGTGATGAAATATCTGTATCTTCAACATTTGAAATAAAATCCTCAATATATTTCTCAGCCTCCTCAGTCAAGCGCATAGACATTCGGCTTCTGTCTTTACTTCTCTGGACAATAAAATTAAACAAATGAAAAACACTGCTTAAAAAATCAAAAGAACAATTCATTGTATCTTCCTTCACAAAGAAAGACTAATATGTTTAATTTATATTAAAAGGAAATCATTGTCAGTACTAGAAGCAGAATAGTGACAAGCACCTTCCTGGATCTTGATGGATTTTGTATAGGATTGTCCTCCTTATCAGGAATCAATTCATTAACAATCTTAGAAAGTTCTCTGCCTCTCTGCTCCTCAAACACCATTTCAGCTAATAAATCTTGTTTCCGCTTCTCTGACTGTAATTTTAAACCAAAAAAATGCAATTCATGATTCTCTTTGTTAAATAACATCTACCAGCAACCAGAATATTTCAGTGATCAAAAGAGTCTTAAGTTATGCAATGAAAGTGGCCTAATCTTCCTGTTGACATTCATGAAAAAATAAAATGTTTCGACTGATAGAAAGTGGTGGAATGAAATGATACTTGGTTCCATTGTTTGGATGGTTTAAAATAGGATGGAATGAAATGAACCTATCGATAAAACTGCAAGGAAATCATTTTTTTCATGAACTGTAACAAAGTTTAAACAAAGAACCAACATACACTGCTTGTAGAAGAGCATTATCAATAAATTATTTTTCTAGTAAACGGCTCCAAAAACTAAAAATTTCAATTAGAGAACAGGTGCATTAGAACCTTATGAAGTCAGCAAACACTATTACTCAGACTTTCATACCACTTCATTAAAGAAATGCCATCAGTACGAAAAAAAGTTTTTTTTTAAAACTTTTATTACCTTTTCCAGTTCAGTTTCATAGCTCCTTCTGATTGAAGAAACAGCCTGAATAACATCAGAGTTGTTTGATAACAAGCAATCAACTGTGGATAAAGTGGGGGTTTTTGGTTTCACCACAGCCTAAAGTGGAAGTTTCATAAAGAAGTAACAATTTTTTCAGTGAACAAGGCAGAAGATGCTATTACAGCATGACAGAGAACATACAAACAAGCAGATGTACATAAACAGACCTGCTCAGTTTCCATATGCCTCAATTCTTTTTGCTTTGCTTTGTGGGATCCTTTATCCGTGTCAGTAAGTGCCACCTGAACATTTTTTAAAACAGGAAGAATATTAAAAGCAAAATTCATCAAACTGAGGCAGTGCTCCTTGCCCAACTGTAATACTTCAACCTTTTTCTGTGCATAAACTGATCGTAGTTTCCCAATTCCATTTTTATTAGAGTGAGCACTTGTTCCTTCATCATCAGTGAGAACTGAAGAATGACTCTGAAAAGTGACAGAAATAATCTCAGATTTAGCTAAAATACAAATATGTGTCATGACAAATTTAAGAATAAAATTAACAGGACAGAAAAGACATTAATACCACCTTTCATAAGGCAATGTTTGGGAGGATGAGGTTGGGCAGCTTGCAAAAGAAATCCATTCCATTATTTGGAAGATTTTATCAAGGGTGTAAAACGGTGGGTTGGAGTGGAAGGCCATTCCTCTCCGTGCAATGTCATGAGAAAATTTCCATACCCTCAAAATGTGGCACCCCTTGAGGTTGGCATTGAATGGATAGAGAAATGGATGATTGGTTTGAAAAAACATTTTTTGTTTTCATTTTCTATTTTCACTTAATTACAAAAATGCTTTCATGTTTTCACTTCGTTTCCTGTTTTCTAAAGTTTACACCAGAAATAGAAACAGTAAAGAAAAAAACATATTGTTTACTGTTTTCATTTTTCTTTTCTTTTTACCGTTCTATACAAACTAATAGCTGAAAATGTTTTCTCAAATTAAACAGCCCCTAAAATACTAGTGTATTCTACTTTTTAACCTTTAACTTCTTTTCTTAATTTTTTGTGTGAGAGTTATACTTTGACTTTTCAAAAATTCAGACAACTCCATCTGTCTTTATTTGTAACATCCAACCAACCAATAGAAGAAAATGTTACCATTCCACCCCCTAAACATGGCATGCAAGTTTCAATTTATGGATACTTTGATAGGAAAAATTACTGCTACAAGCTTCCACAACTAGATATAAACAAGTACAATCCTGAAAATTATAACACTTACAGAGTAGCCATCATATGCCCTCAAATCCTTCTGGCTTAGGGACTTTCTTAGCACTGGTCTTTGATCTGAAGCAACTGGTTTGTGCATTAGCTTGTTCCCAACATCAGTATTTTTCAGATTTGATCGCCTTCTAGAATTCTGAGAACGGTCCAGGTCACTCTGAATCATGCAAGATATGCACATGCATAAATACATAGAACAAGATAAAGAAAACCATAACATATTTAGTTTGAGCTCAACCACCCAATTGAGGAGGGGATGATAATTTAAAGTGCAAGCAAAGCGGCCTGGTTTGGTATTTGATTCCAAAATCAAGTATCCCAAAAGAAACTTGGTACAACTTAAGCTAGATCTCTTAGTTTATGCATAAATTATTCAAGGATTAAACTTAAATGAAAAAAAGAAGTAAAAGAAGAACAATATTATCAAACAAAATACTATTAAGTAAAACACTTAAAATTATAGGCTGACAAATCCAACAGATTAGATGGCAATTACATAACAATCAACCTCCCTAAAAGCAAAAGTGAATCCCCCCAAAAAATGGAAAGCAATAGTGCGATATTTTGTCGTGCAAGGACCTACCATAATCAGTTATATGGTCCACCAATTACATTCAAAGTAAATTGTCTTTTTCCCTGTAAAAGGATCCTTTCCTGTTAATCAACAGCAGAAAAGAAGCTAGATCCATTTTTTCAATTATTAAAAAAAAAAGTCTTTCACTCTTTCCAAGAAGCTTAAATGACAAATTATAAAACGAATTAAAATGGATAGACTTCATCGGCACAAATATAAAGTTAACACCGCCTCGTTTGGGAAGCAAATAAGAGGGGAAATTATGCAAGGTACAAGGTGAATCCTAACATAATAAATGCAATTAAAATTTGCTAATTTTTCAATCCTTTCATTTTCTTGTCCTCTTAAGTCTTCACTTTACTTCCCAAGTAACTAACTAAACGATTCAAAATGGACATTCAAAATCAAATTCAAACCTAAAAACTAGAGCAAATCAAAGACGGTCATCGGAATACCTCAGAATCGCTAATTTGGTACCGAACCACCGATACCGATCTCCTCCTTCTCGAATTCACATCAGAGAACGGTCTTCCCCCGCCAACACTGCTTCTTCTATCGTCGCCGACACCGGAGCTCTTCCTCGAGACGGACCTCCCTCGCCGCGGCGACTCGGCGGCGCCGGCGGGACTGGCCTTTGACTCGGAGGTTCTGGAGCTGAAGCGGCCGCGATTCGCGGACTCAAAGAACTCAATGGCGAGATCGTCGAGGCTGATCTCCGGGAAGCCGGAGCCTCGGACGGTGTTGACGAACCGGCATCTCGGAGTGCGGCGATCGCCGCCGTCATCGTCGTTGCGGGATGGGAAGGAAGGGCGAGCGGGACGGCTGAGGCTCCGGGAGCGGCGGTGGTGGGGGGAGAAGGAGTTGGCGGAGGAAGCTTCGACGAGGGTTCTCTTGGTGGTGGATTTGAATGCCGCGGTGGCCATTGGAGATAGGGGGAAATAGAAATGCGGAATTCTAGGGTTCGGATTTGCATTCAAAAATCAAATGTCCTTCATCCATTGCTCGTGAAGAAACGTCACCTCAGTGTTGCGTTGTGTGTGCAAATGCAATAGAGAGACGAGTAGTGAGTGAAGAAAAGATTGGCGGAGAAGTCCAGAAAAGCATGAGAAATTTGAATATCGTAACTGCTCAATTATATTTGGTATTGGCGCAGTATTCACATGCTACTATACTATGTGAGAACTAAGAATAAATGTTAATGTATTTATATTTATATAGCTGTCAAAAGAATAATGTATTTATGTAATGTTTTTTTAACTAAAAAATGAGTTCAATATCTATTAGCATTGGAACTCGCACAATGCATGAACTTTATGGTATCTTTGATAGGAAGAAAGAAAAAAGAGAGAAAAATAAATATGGATATAATTTTTTTATTTGGATTAAGAAAAAATTGAAAAAAAAGAAAAAAATTAATTTATAAAAATAAAAATTTAAAATCTTCTTTCCTTCTACTTTCCTTTTAATTCAATTTTTTTTTTATTTTCACTCTTTTTCTCTTATTCCAAACATAATGTTAAAGTGAAAAAAGAAAGAGAAAAAAACAAAAAAAGTCAAATGTTTTATTAAAAAAAAGTGAACAGTATCTTGTTGTTGACAGGAAACAACAGTGGAACAGTTTTAATATATATAGACTATTAGAGCTTATTTTAAAATCTAAATAACTACTAATTCACGATATTAAAACAATTGATTAATTTAGTTAAAAACATTAAATTTATCTAAAATTGATAGTATTTTATAATAAAAGCTATACTCGTGAGCAAAACTAACCAACATTATCCCATCATTTTAAGTCTGACTTTAATTAGGGATATTTTTGTAAAAAAATTAATATAGAAGATATTTAAATTAAATATAAAAAGATTAAATCACATTTTTAATTTACACTTTATAATAAGAAGCAGAAGTAATGCATTTATTATTAATATAAAAAGTTTTACAATATTAACTAATAAAAAACTATCTTGTGATATGTTGAGCTGATTTTTTTAATGATATTATGGTATAGAGTATTCAACCAAGAATTTCTGTTAAAAGTTTGACTACTGATCATTTTTTAGTGAGATTATTTTTTTAATAATATTTTTTTCATTCATAAAAATTAAATTCCAGATTTTATTTAAGAAAATCAAATTCAATATCACACGAACTAACATTTTATTAATTGTTGACGTGACTTTTAAGTTATAAATGTAAAGAAAAAAATCATCATTATACATAATAATTTATAATTAAATAATAATATAAAACTATTTTAAATTGATCGTGTATGATATATATTTTCTCATACTAAAGTAGAATTTTAATAAGTTTTTTTTTCACTGTCAGCTCATTAGAAATTAAAAAATACCTTATGTATGATTTTTAGAATGAATATTATAAAATTAATGGGATTTACTATTTTCCCCTAAAATGGTTTGGATTTATGCTTTTAACTTTTAATATATTTTTTAATCAGTCAAAGTCTTTACAAAATATGTTATTATTTTTAGTTTTATTGTCAAATAACAATCAACACATAACAACTTAATTAATGACATAAAAGTTATATCGACAATCTAATAAATTATAAGATTACTAAAAGTAAAAGTGTGAAGTATATATAAAAGGATTTCTATTAAAAAATGATAGTTCTTTAAACCATTATAATATATACAACCTTGAATCGAAGATACTCTTTTTTTTTCTTTTGTCCATAGGAATCAAACTTAATTAACCCCGTTCAAGAATGAAATATACTTTCTACATTCAAATAAATGTATATATATATAAAAGAGATATGAATGATTAAATTATAATAGTGTAACTTAACTAATTATATATTATATTATTTAATAACTTTTAATTATATAATATTTTCTTAAAATTCGTTGTTGGATTGAAAATTTCTTTGAAGTATATTATATATACAAAATTTCATATTAATCAAAAATTATTTGCTACCTCATTTATAGATTAAAATCAACCTAATATAAATTTTCAATATATAATAAAATATGGATCATTTGATTATTTTCTTATTGTTATTCAATTTTGATAAAAATTTGACATAAATAATTTTGATAATATGTAGATATAATTTAATAATTTGGTCGATAAAAATTACATTTATATCATGTTATAAATTTGCGTAATAGTTATTTAAATTACACCATTATAATTTGATCACTCTTTATATATATATAACTCAAAATATTTCATATGTCTATCTGTATAGTGAGAATTTATTAATTTTGTTTAATACTTATTTCAATTAATATATTTATATAATTTAACTATTAAATTTTATCTTATTATGTGAATAATTATACACACAAAATCTTAAATAGATGAATCAAAAAATGAATCACAGAAAAATCCTAAATAGGTTAAATGTCTATAAATATGTAATTCGTAATTGACATTTATTTGTATTTTAAAAATATATTAAATAGTGCATTAAAATTATTTAATAAAATATTAAATATTTTATATGTTCAACCTATTTAATGAAATTTTTAATTTTAGAATTGAATTGATAAAATTTAATATTTATTAAAAGGTATTAAACAGGTGATACAAAAGTTATTCCTTAAGTAAGTAAATTCTTCTGTTAAAAAAAGTAAGTAAATTCTTTCTCTTGTATTTACTTAAATATAATCCTTTTATTTGGTTTTTGGGTACAAATAAATACTTCGTTTAATATGTTTCGCTTAGATATTAAATTTGATTAATCTAATGATTCAATTTTATCATATTATCTCAATGATTATTTATACTAAATTTCAGATATATTAAATATTTATCGATATAATTTTATAATGAGTATTCTGAAAATATATTACACGTTCAGTTAAAATCATTTCATAAGATATTAAAAAATTATGTACTAACAATATAAAATATAAAATATTTTTAATTATTAAATTTAATATAACAATATTGTATTGGAGCCTTTTAAAGATCTAGTTGACAATTTATTGAAACAAATGGTCAAATCCTCTTATACCAAAGTTTAATTCCTACTATTTGAAAGGAAACAAACAATTATCAATCACCCACTAAAAATCACAGAAAGCATTAGTTTGGCAGGTGACATGTGTTCTAAAAAAGGGTGGGTAACAGATGTTTGGATTCAATGACGGATCTGTGTTGTTGGGTGTGGGGCAATTATTCCCACCAGAATTTTTTTTACATGACATATAGAATAACATTTATTTTTTTTGTTCTTATTAAAAATTATTTTTGTCTCCAAAAATTATATTTTTAAATGAATATAAAATTTTGGTATTAATTTTATCACTTTACCTTTTCAATTTATTATAGTAGTGACAATGAAAAATCATATAATATTTTTAAAATATGAAAATGTGTAAAAAACAATTGTAATTTGAAATAATATAGGTATTTTAGATTTTTTTTACCCTACGTATTGTGTATATTTGTAAAATTTTATAATATTTTTTATCTATGAAAATGTTATAAAATTTGTTTTGCCCTCACTAAAAAGAATTTTTTGATTTGTTATTGTTTGGATTCAACTTAATCATGTTGTATGGTCATTTTAATGTAAATTCAACGAATAAAAGTAAAATGAAAGTAAAAGTAAGAATTTTAATCCTTTTATAAATATTACTTTTATCTTAAAAGTACTATTTATCTTAAAATCAAACATAAAGGTAGTAATTGGAAAAAGTTACGTGTACGGTGAAATAAGTGGAAAATAATGATGAAAATAAATTATACAAAATTTATTTCTCCAATAAATTATATTATATATTATATTTAAGGTTTAAATATGTTTTTAATTTTTAAAAATTTTACAAATTTTGTATTTGATTTTAATTTTTTTAAATACTTTTGATCCCTAAAAAAATTGTTCTGTATTTGATTTTCATCGGCTTTGTTAACTTGAGACATCATCATTTGATGAAAAAAATACTAACAATGATATAAAAAAAATAAAAAAATATAGCACCAAAATAAAAAAAAATTAAAAATATTTTAGGATCACTTAAAAAACTAAAGTAATGGTAGCGACAAAATAGAAAGTAATAAAATTTTCAGAGATAATAAATATATTTTAGTCTGTATTTAATAAAATATATAATAATTGGGTATTAAATTTTAAAAATTATGTTTTTATTTGATATTTTAATATTTTAAAATTCTTGATGATTACTTAAAAAATACTCATTAATTTTCCTTAAAATAATATTGTTTAAGATATTATTTTAAACAATTAAATCATGAAATTTATGACTCTTGATTCTTGAAACATATATAAGTTTATTTACCTTTATTATCATCTCACTTTATTTTTAGTATCTTATTTTTAAACGAAAATGTTAAAATGTCAAGATAAAAATAATTAATATATTTTTAATTTTCTAACATTACAATAATTCAAAATAAATTAAAATTTTAAAAATGATTATTTTAAAATAAAGAAATCATTTTAATGTGTCTTTTTTCTTACAAATCTATGTTAAAGAAGAGATTGATGTAATATTTGAGACGACAATAGTTTTGGACAAACACAAATTTTTTTATATAAAAAAGATTAAATAGTAAAACAACTCTTCATGATTTGTCTAATCTTCATAATTTAGGCTACATTTTGTAAAACTAAAAACTGAAAAACTAACTTATTAAATTATAAGTGTTCGATAAAGTTAAATGTTGAAGTAATAGAAAAGTATAAAATGACAGAAAAATAATAAAACAATGTTAGAAACTACTAAAACAACTTGTTTTTATCGAATAATGAAACAAGTTTTCAGCTAGTAAAACATGTTAGAAGTTAACTAAAATGTCTTGTTGAACATAACCTAAAATGCAATTCGAACACAAACTATCTAGATTATTGATTTTGTGCAAAAGGCCAAATCATCCTTGTGTAATTGACTATCTTCAAGGGTCAATAAAGACCATGCAGATGCCCTTAATCTAAAGGGCTTGGTTCAGTCTTTTCACATTAAATCGTTAATCTAGATTGTTTTCTATTCTGATTACTTAATTTTTAGTCAAAAACATTGAAAGATAGAATGAAAGTTTCTAATATATAAAGCAGGGAGTTAATTTGAGCATTAGAGAAACAAGGATTTTTAGGTATTTAACTCCAAAAATATTCATAAAATTATCATTTCATTGATATGATGCCAATATAGTTATCAAAGAAGGGAAGGAGGCTCAACATGTTGAATAGGAATTTTGGTTTTGTGAAGCTATATCTACATATTTATAAGTTTAATTTCAATATCAAGATATTTTATGATTACTTATCTATTATTTATCATACAAGCCCACATGAAAAATTTTAAATTACATAACTAATATAAGCCCAAAGGTCCATATTGCTTGTTAGAGTGTAACCCTTAATTTCGTTGTTTATATCATAAACATAGCGCCATACACATCTTGAGTTGTAAGCATTGTCCCTTTCCTTTTCCCTCCCCTATTACATCATTTTTACGCTCCTATCTTTTCATGTATGGAAGACATTACACAATGCACATCTTGTTGCCAAGATCTTCATTCCTTATCTTTTATTTCTTATTCATTTTTCTTTTGTGCTTGCTCAATAACCTAGCCATCAAATTATATTCGGGTTATTGAGTTTTGCTATTACAATTTGGTTTACGTTCAGTTTAATTACATCAACCTTAGTTTGCTTGCATATTTGACATGATAACTTGACTAGATTGATCATGGGTTTGCTCCAAGTCAGATCGATTGATCCATTTCAAATTCTACAATACTACCTACGATCTATATTAAAACAATAATAGGTAAGTGCCTACAGTTTAATCAAAAGCCTTATTAATATTTATTTATGCATTTTAATTTAATAACTAAAAAAATTCTCCATTGTTTTTTGTATCTCCCTATCTTTTTGCCTTTCCCCTTCGAGACAGATCAAACATTATCTTCTCACTCCTACTTCATCATATATTTGATAACAATGGGAATACACACAATAACCAAGAGGGGGTGAATTGGTTTAAACTTTGCCTTTTAAAATTCTTTAGAAAATCAGAGTTAAAGGATCTTAATCACAATTAAAACAAGAATGCCTCAAATCAATCAAACTACTTAGCTCAAGAAAATAATTGCTTAAAACAGAACTTGTTGATTAATGTAGATATCACAAAGAACCATAGATCAAGATAACAAGAAGAGATTAAGGAATAGAAAACAACACAATAATTTATATTGGTTCACTTCTCAAGAAAAGCTACATCCAGTTCTTCTAATCAACAATTTCACTATTATCAAATTTCAGTTCTTATAAGTTTTACAACAATCACCTTTTATCAAACCTAGATAAAGAACAGAAATCTAAAACCCTATTAGACTCCTAGTAATCAAGACATAGAGAACCATTATCTACTCTTTCCCTCTAGAGAAACCTACTCTAGAAAAATCTTCAAGAACCCTTTGCAATAGTTATAAACAACCAAGAATTCAAAAACGAATTTACAACAAGAGTTAATGGAGAGAGACAACCTGATGATCCAATGAATATGAATGAATATAATTTACCAGTCAGAGTTGAAATGAAGAAATCAATTTCAGAACTTTCTCTCCAAAAGCTTCTTTGAAAAACTTGCCCAAAAAATCTTTCAATACACCATGAAGATTTAAAAGGTGGGACAAGAACTAACTAACTCATAAAATCCTTTCTTACTTTAAGAAGGCTTATGAATGCTTTGAAATTTCGAAGTCAAGAAGTGTTGGTTTTAGAAAAACTCACAGTCTATTTATAACCAACTTTTATAACAGAATGTAATCGTTTAAATCGTCATCATAATCGATTAAATTATCATATGTAATGGATAAATCTTCCAGATAATCGATTAAAATGTTCTTAGCTCAATTTGGAAAAATGTAATGATCAAAGTAATCGATTAATACTAGTCATAATCGATTAAACCAATCATGTTCAGTTTTGGTACAAGCCTATGTAATCGATTACAAAATGTGGTAATCGATTAAAGCAGTCATGTGCAATTTTCAGAATAAGCCTAGGTAATCGATTACATAATGTGATAATCGATTAAATCAGTCATGCATGTTTTAGAGATACAACTATGTAATCGATTACAATTACCTTATAATCGATTAAAATGTTCTTCATGGCTTTTCCAGAAACTAATAGAAGATGATAATCAATTATATCCTTGTGTAATTGATTAAATCAGTAATATTTTGTTTTTCCAAAAACTTAACCATGAGAAATTACTTTCTTATAAAAAACATGAACAACTTTAATGCTTTAGTAAATTTATGTATGTATGTTAATGATCATGTTCATGCAATGCAAGGATCATGAGATTATCCTCTCATACACTTAACAAATTACAAATGTTTTGGCTTGTGAAAAGCTAAAATCCTTCTTCTTCAAACTTCAACCTTCACTTGATCTTCTTCCTGCTCCCCCTATATCCAACAATATTTGCACTCTCAGATCACCATTGTCATATTCACATCTCAATTGTCTTTTTAGGTTTGTTTCTTCTCATCATCTATTTTATTCTCACTAGTCTTTCTTTATTCTTAAGTCTAACTATTTCTTTTTATTTTAATGTTTGTCTGTTGCAGGTTGTTTTTCTTTGAGTCAAGGTGATTATTCCTTCACCATTCTCTAGATTATGATTAATTCAATAATATTGAAGAAGTTAAGGTAAGATTTTTACTTTTCTCTTTAAGTTTTTCCACATGGTGTTCAACACCATTTATGTTAATACTTTATTTGTCACAATTTTCATTATTACTTTTGAATGCAATGCATTGCATGTTTCATTAATGAGTAATAAACAAATATAGTTTAGTGTTTTGTTAAGAAATATAAGTAATTGGAAGCAAAATTCAAAATTCGCCAAAGACTTACTCTATTGTGATACTTGCGCTCGTGTTTATAACCATAAGTGTCTTGTTAAGTTCTAGAGATTTTAAATTTTTACTAGTTGTTAAGGTTATAAGCGCGAAGGCAGTTATCACAACAAATTTAGTCCCTTGCGAATTTTTAATTTTGCTTCCAATTACTTGTTTTCCTTAACAAAATACTAAATTCCATTTGTTTACTCTATGTTAATGCAACATGAAATACTTAGCATTCAAAAACTATAATGAAAAATGTGACACATAGAGTATTAAAATAAACAGTGTTGATCACCATGTGGAAAAACATAGAAAGAAGAGTAAGAATTCTTACCTTCTAGCTTTTTCCGTGTTATTGAATACACCATAATCCAAAAGACAATGGGGAATAAGCACATAAAAAAATTGTTATAGGATATAACATTTGATATTGTGTTAGATATTGATTATTCCTTCACCATTCTTTAGATTATGATTATTAATTCAATATAATTGAAAAAGTTAGAGTAGCATTTTTACTTTTCTCTTTATGCATTTCCACCTGGTGTTCAACACCATTTATTTTACTACTTTATTTGTCACAATTTTCATTATTGTTTATGAATGCAATTCATTTCATGTTTCACTAATAAGGAATAAACAAATACAGATTAGTGTTTTGTTCAGAAATGGAAGTAATTGGAAGCATAATTCAAAATTCATAATAAACTTTCTTTGTTGTGATACTCATTGTTAAGCGGATGGCAAGCACATCGATTGTCCAAGTAATAATAAAATGGTAAGTCCCAGTGTCGAATTCCACAGGGACTTTGCTTGTACTTAGAGTTAATATATTTCTAAATTTAAGCGAACATAAATTGAATTTGAAGGTTTCTAATCCTAATGCGGAAATGTAAAAGGAAACATTATTAAAGATAGTTAAGATGTGCACAATAAAGAGATAGAAAACAACACTTAGAGGTGAAACGACGGTCAATGTGAAGGATTGTGACGTATTGGGGCTCAACTCACCAAAACTACCCTTGATGTAATATTAGGTATATTTCTCTATTCAACGTTAAATTCGCTCACCCTCATCTACCCAAGTATTCTAGCCTTGATTCCTCAAGTGCTAAACCCTAAATCACATGATTTCACTCCTGATCCCTCAGCAAGCTAGATCAAACAATTTGCATTAAGAGTAAAGATGATTCGTAACCTAGGCTAAATGACACCATTCCATCCCTAGACATTATATTATTTAGGAGCGTTTTTCAATTCTAAGGAGATAACCATTTCCAAATGCATTAAAACCCTATAACAAAGCATGCAAATGGAAGACACCACAAACATGAATAAAGCACAGAAAAACAACAATGATACAAAAATAGCATTAAATAAATAGTTAGAATCATTACATCATGAGTGTTTGGCTATTGGAACCCCAACAAATGATGGGTTAGCCTCTCATTTCCAAGAGAGGGCTTACAAATACAAAGGAAAGGAAGAAGAATGGAAGGGAATGGAAGGAAATGGATGAAGAGATCCCTAAATGAGTGGGATTTCTCCCTTCATTCATGCCCCTAGCTATGCCTCTAGCTCTCCAAGAGTCCAGATCTCCTCAGCTCTAGAGATACTTCATTTTGTGCCCTAATTTTCCTTTTAATAGCAGCTCAGAATCGTGGTCTGCGCTCAGTGCGAAAAGGTCGCACTGAGTGTGCCTTCATTGTCCAGCTAGATAAGTGACTTCGCGTTAAGCGAGCTGGTTGCGCTTAGCGGGTATCTGGAGAGCTAAACGAGCAGCTTCAGACCCTTGATTCTCCTTTCATTTCCTTGCAGTGAAATTTCTACAAAAACACAACTAACACCTCATGAATCAACTAAATCTAGCATCTACTGGATAAAAGCTCAGGAGAAACTAATTCCTATAATTTAATTACAAAAAGAAGCATTAAAAGAGAAAAAGATAAGATAATTGCTAATTAATTTACATGTAGTTTTATATACTTAGCAATTATCACTCGTGCTCGTGCTTATAACCTTAAGAATGTCTTGTTAAGCTCTAGGGGTTTTAAACCTTTACTAGTTATTTGGTCAGTTAATAAGAGTTTAGATACTCAAGGTTATAAGCGCGAGAGCAATTATCATAGCAAAGTAAGTCCCTTGTGAATTTTGAATTTTACTGTCATTTACTTATTTTCCTTAACAAAATGCTACATTCCATTTGTTTACTCTATGTTAATGCAACATGAAATACTTAACATTCAGAAGCTATAATGAAAATTGTGACACATAAAGTATTAAAATAAATGTTGTTGATCACCATGTGGAAAAACATAGAAAAAAGAGTAAGAATTCTTACCTTCTAGCTTTTTTCGTGTTATTGAATAGACCATAATCCAAAGGACAATGAGGGAATAAACACTTCAAAAAAAATTATTATAGAATATAACATCTACCACTGTGTTAGATAACAATTATGTATGATATTATGAGTTTTTTTAAATGGATTTACCAAGTACGAAAATAGACCAATTAACAAAGCAAAAATATAAGGAACAATTATTTTTTTAATTGGCTAAAACAAAGTATATTATATAGTCATGGCACAAGGGTTGCCAACCCTTTTACATATGTAATGAATACACAAACTGGCATACTTAATTTGGTTCAATAAATGGTTGTGTTATATTTAATGCACCTATAACACTAAACATAAGGAACAACCACCTACTTAAATACCACTTAGCATTAACCATACCAAATCAAAAAAAAAAAAAAACTTCCTCATAATTTGTTACCAACACCAACATAATATCCTCCTCCTTCCCAACCAATAAACACATGACCCATCACATATGTCCACCAAAGGTGCAATGCAGTTAACGTGTTGTACACCCAACACATGCAGTAGCACCATATACATATTCCTTTCCCAACACTTCTTCCACTACCAACACCATCAACCCACCATTATCCTATACATATCCCTAGCAAACCTTCTTTGCATCGAGCTATTTTCCCAACAAACATGGTGTTGGATTAAAACTCCAATGAACATAAGAGTATCCAAACGATGAATCATACCTTTTTAACCAAGACCACAAATGAAACAAGATGTCCCTGTAATACTTCCTTCTTGTTGAAAGCTTTTCCCCTGAATATGACATTGTTTCTATGATTCCAAATTACCCAAGCAATAGCTCCCCATAAGCAGCTCCACCTGTCATTAATGTTATTACTCCCAACGTTAACCATTGTTGAGGGAAATGCATTTCCACTGAACATGGTAAAGTTGCTTTCATTTGTAATCATCTGTAGCACTCTTTTCAAATATCCACAACACAAAGACACAAAAGCAAAGTGTGTTTCAATACTTCCACCTCCACCAAGCAGAGTGGACTTTTTATCCTGCTCACTAAATTGCAGGCCTCTTCTTATCAAATTCTCACGTGTTAGAAGATTATTTCTCATCATTCTCCACAAAAATATATGGACCTTAGGAGGACTTTCATATCCCATATCATCTTGAGCATGTCATCAACTTGTGGCACCAAATTTAAAGAACAAATTGCCTCATATGTAGCTCTAACTGAGAAAGCACAAGTATTATATTGCTTCCATTTCCACCCATCCATTGCATCTATTCGCACTTGTTTACCCCCCGACTCCATTAAGAAATCATCTATCCTTTGTTTCTCCCACTTAAACCATTTTCTCATCCACTCAAAATTCCACTTCCATTCCTCATATTCCAAAACACCCATTTTCTCAATCAACTCTTATTTTTTAGTTGAATATAAGAATAACCTAGGACATTTAAAAGCTTCGTTCCCCATCCATACATCCTTCCCAAACATAATTTATCTCCCCTCCCAAGTTCCCACCCTACCAAAGAATCAAACCACCTTTCTACACAAGCCCCTCCATATGTTAGAGATAAATATCTCCACCAAATTGAAGATTTTCTAGATACCACCTCACTCTCAAGCTCTCTCCACCCCCATATGTGGAACCCAACACATCACTCCAAAGGTACCCCTCTTCATGAATTAGCTCCAATCTCCATATAGTTAGAAGTGCTTTATAAAAGAGAAAATATTTTTTATCCCAAGCCCCGCAAATTTTTTTGGTTGACACACCTTGTCCAAACTTTCCCAACAAATTTTCCTCTTCCCCTCATAACTTCCCCACAAAAAACTTCTTTGGATACTAATAATTTTCTTTCCCACACTAAAAGGTACTTTAAAAAAGGATAAAAAGAGCAAAGGTTGGGAAGACAACACATAATTTATGAGACACACCCTCCTAGCAAAAGATAACACTTTATTTTCCACCTTGCCAATATTTTGCAAAAAAATTTATGATAGGTTGCCAAGTTTCCACTGGCCTAGAGTTTGCATCAATAAGGATGACAAGGTAAAGAAAACAGATTTTCATCAACTTACTATTTGATAAATAAGCATAACTTTTTGTCTCCTCCAAGCTCTCCCCAATGGTCCCAAATTTTCTCTTGAAGAAGTTTACCTTAAGCCCGAAAACTAATTCAAAGCACCTCAAAATACTCTTGATAGTACCCACATTTCTCAAAGTAGCCTCTCCCATAAAAATTGTGTCATATGCATATTTTAGAAGATTCAATTGTACCTCATTGTCACCCACACAATAGCTCTTGTAAAGATTCTTATTAATAGCTTCCTTCATCATCCCATATAGACCTTCGACAACAATTGTACACAAAAAAGGTGCCAAAGGGTCTCCTTGCCTAAGACTTTTAGTCACCATAAATTCCTTAGTCAGACTTCCATTAACCAACATCGATACCCTACTACTCATCAAACATCCTTTAATCCAACTAATCCACTTATCACCAAATCCCAATCTATGGAGTACATACAACAAGAAATCCCAACTCATCGAGTCATACACCTTCTCATAGTCTACTTTGAAAATCAAACATTTTGTTCTTCAACCTCTTTGCCTCATTAGCCACCGCGACACTATGCAAAAGCTTCCTCCCACCCAAGAAAGCACTTTGTCGATGGTCAATAACTTTTCCCAACACCTTTTTAAGTCTATTTGAGAGAACTTTAGCCAAAATCTTATAATGAACCTACCAACAAAATAGGCCTAAATTCTTCTAAATCAATGGGGCCAATGACCTTAGGTATAAAGGAAATGAAAGACGAATTAACTCCTCTAGGAAACACCCCCATTATCATGATATTCTTGAAGGAACCTCATGACATCCACTTTGAGAATGTTCCAAAAAGTATTGGATGGATTTGAAATGTATACCATCGGAGCTCGAGTTTTAATAATCTCTGTAATCCTAAATCACCTCCTTAACCTCCACTTCCTCAAAGTTAGCTATAAGCATAACATTATCATCAATAGAAATCTTATTGGAGTGCACCCCATCTAACTTTGGTCTTCTAGCCTTTGTCTCCTTGAATCTCTCTTGAAAGAATTTTTCAACTTGTATCTTCACTACATTTGGATCCTCCACCCAAGTCCCCTCCACATTTCGTTCCCTAAGTGATTTTTTCCTCCTTCTCCAATGTATATAAACATGGAAAAAGGTTTGAGTTCCAGTCACCTTCAAACAACTTCCTATTGATTTTTGCCTTATCAAGGATTCATTATAATTAGTCACCCTCCAAAACTCCTCTTGAAGCTCTCTTTTCTTCCAATACCCACTTCATTAAGTTCCCCCTCCTCTTCGATAATCTCCAACTCTCTAAGTTCTCTTACTATGTTACTTTGCTTCCTTTCCAAATTCCCAAAGTAGTTTTCATTCCACAATTTTAGCTCCCTCTTCAAAAGTTTAAACTTCTCTTTGAGTACATAAGCACCCGACCTTGACATGCAAACCCTCCCACACCCCCTCCACATATATATTTAAATTTCTGTCCGTGAACGAACAATTGAGGACCTTAAAGGGCTTAGGTCCCCAATCTACCAAATTATTTTTGACAAGAATAGAATAATGATTCGATATGTTTCTATCAAGAGTATATTGTGTACTTCCTTGCCGAACATAGCCTAATACTCTATTGAAAACATTTATATATTAAATAAAATTTCTAGCATCATAATTTCTTAACAAAATCTCCCTGCAAAGTTTGTCGTTGAGTTTATATGTGAAAATGCTATAGAAAATTTGGAATAGAAGATGAAGAGAGAAGAAAGTTTACATGTGAAATAAGAGAAAAAGACCAGGAGAAGCTCATCTAAAATTAGAATGGAAAAAGTTTTGTCTGGCTAATAAATTGAAGAAAGATAATTAAAATTGATACGGTGAACAAAAATTCTTTGAAGTTAAAAGTAACAATCATTCGTCCATAAGAAAAAGTTGATCACTTGTTGCAAGCCAATAGAAATCTAAAATGATAAATTAAAAAAAAATGTAGCAGAATTTGCATAACTTTTACTTATGGATTAGCTTTTAACTTCAAAGGAATTTTGCTCATCATATTAATTTGAATTTTGTTATTTTCCTTCAATTTGTTAGCCTCATAAGACTTTTTCCATTCTGATTTTAGATGAGCTTCTCCTGGTCTTCCTCTTCTTATTCCACACGTAAATTTTATTTCATCTTCATCTTCTATCTCCAAATTATTTTTTTACTAGGAAATCCTATTAAAAAAATTATGATGTCAGAAATTTTATTTAATAATTATAATAGGTCTGAAAACACCAAAACGAAACCATCTTTAAATAGATATATGATAGCCTAGCCTTACGAATAAAAGTTTGAATCTATTTCCATGTGAATTAAATAAAAATTAAAAAAAATAAATATCAACAATAAAGGTATTAATAGATGATGCAATATCATATAATATGATGCAATTGGTTTATACTTCTACTTCCATTAGAACTAATTCCATTGAGCGATCTGGTTGACTCGTTTTATATTCTAGAACAGCCCAAAGTCGTACAAAATACACCAAGAATTGACATGTAACAAAACTTTTTCCGAAAATGACTGAGAAATGTAATAGTATATAAAATATACAATATAGATAGATAAATAGATAGATATAGATTATGGATATAAATATAAATTCGTCGGCAACATTTTAAATTGTATACGTTGGCAATCTGGATTCAATGAAATATCCATGCAGCAAGACATTGACGCAATTTATTAAAAGTGGCAAATCCGGATTGACTAAATAAAGTTTAAGGTGAATTTTTGTTTGTGAATGTATAGAGTGATGATAAATTCGTCTTTGAAATATGAAAATTTAAATTTTAGTTTCTAAAAGTGAAAAAAGTGTAATAAATTTATTTATCCATTAACTTCCATCCATTACCATTAACGAAAGAGTTTACGTGACACATTCAGGGATAAATTTGTCAAGACTTTACACATTCAGGGACAGATTTATTAGCGCTCTACCCAAAATATAATTTAATCTTCATATTTTTTCTTTTTTAATTATTGCAAGTATAATATTATAATAAACATTTAAAAAATAGGAAATCAAACAAAAGTTAGAACAAACATAATAATAAACATAATATTGATTAATAAGAATAATTTGTCTATTGCTCTGAAATTTCTATTGTGACAATATTAGATAGTGACAAAATCAAGTTGAGTCTTATTTTTTTTGTAAGAATTAACTTAATTGTTGTACATTTTAATTTGTTTGAGTCTCATATTTTGGGTAAGATATTATCTCATATTTTTGCTTTGAAATTTCTAATGTGATAGTACCTTACTCAAAATATTAGACTCAAACAAAAATGTATAATCATTAAGTTAATCCTTACAAAAAAAAAGAGACATAACTTGATTTTGTCACTACTTAATGTTATCACAATAAAAATTTAAGAGCAACAGACATATTATGTTTATTAATCAATATTTTATCATGTTTGTTTTAACTCATGTCTGCTTTCCTAATTTTTAAGTGTTTATTATAATTTTATGCTTACAATAATTAAAAAAAGGGAAGATAAAATATTAAATTATAGTTTAGGTAAATAGTTATTTTCGTTCCTGAATGTATAGAACACTGACAAATTTGTTCCTGAATGTGCCCTGTAAGCTATTTCATTAATGGTAACAGAAGAAAGTTAATATATGAATAAATTTGTTGATTTTTTTACTTTCGAAAACTAAAATTTAAATTTGTATCTTTTGAAGACAAATTTATGACTATTCTATATATTCAAGGAAAAAATTATTATTTATCCTAAAATTTATATGTTCCATATTATCTAATCCGGGACAATTACAAAGTAAACTTTCAGATTAGGCAATCTGGATTAGGCTACAAGATTCATAAATCATTCTAGATCCCCTAATCCAAAAGTATAATCAACAACATTATGCATAAGACAATCTGAAACACAAAAATTGGTGGAGCCTTCTAGAAATGCAAATTCGAAATTACTTTTTGATAATTTTGGATTAAGCGATCCGAAAAACAAACATGAAGTATTTTAATCATTAAAGACATAATTTTAATCCGAGCCATTAAAATATTTTTTAATAATAAATCCAAAGGTTAATATTAGTGGTGCACCCATAAACCATTTGAAATACCAGTCCACAGTAGAAGCAGCCTCCAACATGTTCCCCTATCCATGCCACAAGACAATGACGCAATTTATAAAAAGTGGCAAATCTGGATTGACAATTCCGAAATAAAAATAATGTTCCATATCCTCTAATCCGGGATAATTACAATTTAACATTTTCAGATTAGGCTAAGGGATTCCATAAATCATTTCAGATCCCCTAATCCAGAAGTATAACCGACAACATTGCGGATAAGACAATCCACAAAAACTGGTGGAACCTTCCAGAAATGCAAATTCAAAATTGTTTTTTTGATAATTTTGGATTAAGTGATCCGAAAAACAAATTTGCTTTCCGAATCAGGAAGTATTTTTAAAGTTAAAAGAGGTGCAGGAATTGCCTAATATATTTTTCCAATATCCTTTTAAACTAATGAATTATTTGTAAGGTTACATAAAATATGAAAATGTTTATAGTGGATTTTTCAATTGACAATAACCAAATGGGAGCAATAACACACTGAGATGAAAAAGAACCTAAATTTACTAAATTTATAAAAATACCTCAAGATCTCACAAGAAAAATAATAAAATCACAAGTTAATTTATTTTACCTTTGGAAGAAGTGTATCCCTTTAATGGATAACCCAATCCAGCCATATGTTCGACTTTATAAGATTTAAAATTGATTAGTCGAGAAAAAAGTTTAGCATGTTCTTTTATGAAATAAAATACACGTCTTTCCTATTTTCATACATTGTGATAACCTGCGCAACACAAGTTTAACATATAGAATAGCATATACACACATACTTAACATTTCTATGATGGTCTAATGATCAAAATTGATTTAAAACTAAAATTAAAGAATTTTTAGCATACAGTAGCAATAATCAATTTTAAATTTAAAACCAATAGTTTAAATTATTAAAACAATAGTAAAAAGGTATAATTCTTAATATTTCTCTACAAAAGGTTATTCGAAATGGATTGTTGACAATCTGCAACATGATTTTCACGGGGAGAAAGAGAGGAAGGCAAAGAGAAGAGGGTCATATAATACGGCAACTTTATTCAAAGTGTAGTGTAAGGTTAAGGTCCATGTAACCATTAGTTTCGATAAACCACCGAAACGCCATTACTGGAATCTGTCTTAACATGGACAAATATACGAGAACCACATGGAAAAATAGAGGACGGCCAAATATCTACTATAACAATCAATAACGACAAGGACGTTAGCAAATATATAAAAATCCAAAAACTCCATCCTCCACTACAAGAGGCAAAGTCCAAAATAGAGCTAATGCTCCTAACAAGGTAAATCCACTGGTTCCAGAAACCGATTTATTCAGACCTCTCATTTTTTGCACGAGAAAGACACTAAATCGCAACTAGACAAAGCACATAATGTGTAGACAAGCAACTTTGCAGTACCACCTTAAAAAGACTTCTTGGCAACGAATACAAGCAGGTCAATGACACGTGAGCTGCAGAACCAGGGACAAGAAGGTATTAGATCTAGCTGAATTAATAATATAGCATCTAAAATTCGCGTGATTAGATTTTTGGTCAAATTAAGAACTTATTGACACACTAACCCACTATCACATACAAGAAAAGGTTAAAGGTGTGCATTTACCTGTATCCCCACTCGTTGTCGTACCAAGAAACAAGCTTCACAAAGTTCTTACTCAATGCAATTCCAGCCTTTGCATCAAAAATACTTGATCTGGAACAATGATTAAAAAAATGGTTAACAGACCATTAGGGAAACAGGAAAATTAATAATGTCATCAACTGAAAAAAGGCAACAATTGTGTTAAATAACTTTTTAGCTATTAACATAATTTATACCTGCTATCGCCCACAAAGTCGGTGGAGACCACATCATCTTCAGTGTAACCAAGAATTCCCTTCAACTTGCCCTCTGATTCCTCCCTGAGAAAGACAACATTATGTAAGACAAATTGAGAACGACCAATCACAAAATGGAGGAAGCATTTTTGAGTAACAAGTAGTAAAAATTTGCATAAGACCCAATAATACACAATATCATTAGAGGAGAATCAAAGAATTCTGCCATTACTTGATAGCATTTTTAATTTCATCGTAGGAGGCTCCCTTCTCCAGTCTCACTGTGAGGTCAACAACAGACACATCCACAGTGGGAACACGGAATGCCATACCAGTCAATTTTCCATTCAAAGCAGGGAGGACTTTCCCGACAGCCTTGCACAGAAAAAGTAGGAATCAGTAAAACCAAAAAAATACTGACAATAAACAATAAGAGTTGTGCTCAAGAGCAAGATGCAGCACATCATATAAATATTCACCTTGGCAGCTCCAGTGCTGCTAGGAATGATGTTAAATGAAGCAGCTCTTCCACCTCTCCAATCTTTGGCTGATGGCCCATCAACAGTCTTCTGGGTAGCTGGTTTGCAAAACAAAAACATAAACCTGACTTAGCAACTTGTATCATAATAGGTAACAGGAAACCAAACAAATAGCGAGCAATAGGCTCACCAGTGATGGAATGAACAGTGGTCATCAAACCCTCAACAATGCCAAACCTGTCATTGATAACCTGCAAAATTGACAAGAAACGGCAAGGACTATAATAGTCACAACAAACACAAAAAAATCCATTAAACAGAATCCGGTTAATTGAAAACCTTAGCGAGCGGGGCAAGGCAGTTGGTTGTGCAGCTAGCATTGGAAATAATGTCAAGCTCAGGCTTGTACTCGTGCTCGTTAACACCAACAACAAACATGGGGGCATCCTTACTGGGGGCAGAAATAATAACCTTCTTTGCACCACCCTGAATTAATAAAAAGACACACACATTAACATCCATAACATTCTACCCTACACTAACTATTACAGCCTTAGAGGCACACAAGACATCAGAAAAATTATAAATCAAATACAATATTTCAAAAATGAGCGGCAATTAGGGTAGTTCTAGAAATAGAAACCTTCAAATGTGCGGCAGCCTTGTCCTTATCGGTGAAAACTCCGGTGGACTCGACAATGATGTCAGCTCCAGTCGACCCCCATGGGATCTCTTCAGGGTTCCTGAGTTCATAGAGAAAACAAACACTTAACATTTACACGCAACAATCGTATACATGGAAAATAAAAAGAGAGAAAAAAACCTGTGTCCAAAAACAGTGACTGGCTTGTCACCAAAGAGAAGGGTCTTCTCATCCTTAACGGTGACATCGTGGTGCTTCCAGTGCCCGTGAACACTGTCGTATTTAAACATGTATGTCTACATGTGCAACCAAACACACTTCACAATCAGATCTAAGATTTTACAATAAATAAAATAATAAAAACACCGTAACGATCTGAACCTATCCGAACAAAAGGCATAGCTATTCTATTTGTGCTTAGTTATAGAGATCAATACACAACATAGCATACCATGTAATCGGTGGTAATGAAAGGGTCGTTAACGGCAACGAGTTCAACATCATCTCTCTGCAGAGCCACCCTGGCCACCAAACGGCCAATTCTTCCAAATCCTGTCACATTTCAATTTAAATATTAATTAAAAAAACAGAGAAAATGGAAAAAAAAGTAGAAAAATAGTTGAACTGATCTGAAGCAACAGAAAGGAGATAGAAGGATGGAGAAGACTTACCGTTGATTCCGATTTTGACCTTGCCTGATCCATGCGATTCATTTGAAAACAAAACAAAAATCAGAAAAGAAAGAAGAAAAAAATCAGATCGGAAGAAACGGAGTATAGAGTTGAAAATGAAAAGAAAACGGTGTGTGTAGTGGTTATTTGCATACCCATGACTGCGGGAAAAAAGAAAGTAGTTGGAGTAGGAGTTGAGAATGGAACGTTGTGAGTGAGTGAGTGAGAGATAGGGTTTTAAAAAGGTAGTAGAAGAGTAAAAGACCGCAATGACAGGTAAATGGGGCAAGTGAAGTGCGTGATTCCTACGGGACCGGCTTGTGACTCGTGATGCTGTGCCAACTGCCAAGGACTACTACGCTGTACCGTTTTTTTGTGGTCTCTGCTTCACGCCCAACTGATATGCGAATATTCCATTCACTTTTCTTTTCTTTCTATTTGTTTAATTGTTTTGGTTTTTTTTTCTATTTTATTTTGGTATTTTTTCTAAATGAAATAAGATTACTTTTCCTCGCAATGCCATCATATTCGGACCCATCATCAACTCGCTCATAATATTGTTTAGCTGTTATAAAAAACCTTAAAAAAAACTCAATACATTATAACATCAAATTTAATTAGGTCATTGTTTCGAATCCGAGTCACATCGAATCATAACAGGTCATGTGTAAATCCATGGGATGTTCGATTACTAAACCAATGGATTGATTCAACCATTTCAAATCAAATTTAATAATTATGCTTAAATATTTTGTTTAGTGATCATGATATAATTAGGGACAAAGGCAGAATTGAACATTAGGGGAGGTAATTTTCAAAATTAAAATTTATCAAACAAACATATATATTAGTATTAATTTTATACAAAATGTTAATAATATGTATTTGTTAGGTCATGTAACATGATTATTTTACCATTAGTTAACGCTATTACTTGATATAATAGATACTAAAAATGATTAACCAAAGAAAATATAAGAACAAAAAATATTAAAAATTTAATACAAAAATTAATGATAGAAGAAAGAATATTTCTTTGCATGTTTCAAAATCCAAGTTAACAACATAGAAGTAAGAGCCACATTATTTAATCACAACTTACAACTTTTAAAAGAGCAATAAAAAATTATAAAGCAAAATTTATTAAGAAAACAATGATACCCAAATATTTTCATCAAAAAGATAAAAATTGTAATATCTCTACAATAAAATTTCTGAAAAAAGGAAATAAAATATTTGTATAAAAAATAACTCCATTTTCTTTACAAGAAAATCATATAAAGATAATTGATTATTTAAAAAATAAAAAAAAATAATTATTTTAATTAATTTTTAAAAAAATAATCTAAAATCTAAAATATCATGTAAATTATATAAAAAATTAGGGGCGGCCAAGCCTCAAAAGTATACACATATTCCTGGATATAATAGAACATGAGAATAGGATAAAAACATGAAATTTTAATTAAATCCAATATTTTCTGAGCATAACAAGCAATGAACTTGTTGTAATTCAGGCAACAGTCATAGAGCGTTTAGGTCTATTTTTAGTTATTCTTGGATAAGGCTGCTTCTTGCATATGGCCTTTTCAATATATTAATATTTTTTTGAAAATGCTGAATGAAACAAATAAGTGTTGCACAAATATGACAAAATCATATTAACTCTCTCTGATCATATATATAACAACTAAATCATCAAGATAAAGAAATACGGCAAAATTAGTTATTTTTAATTAATATTAATATTTGAATTGTATTTTAAAAATGTCCTTAAAATTGATTGATATAAGTTGTGGTTAAATATAATGGCACTATTCATAATCCAAGAAAAAACATTTTTAACCTATGAGAATGAGTTATATTATTGATAACTCATTAAATGTATATATTTTTATGAAGAATGAGTGATCATTAAAAGACGTCACAATTAATTAAGGATATAAAAGAAAATTAGTTATTAATACATTTAAAAATGATGATTATATGTTTCATATAATAATGACAAAGAAATATTAGTATTATTTATTTTTTATATAAAGGGTGGAAGATAGTATGTTACCAAGCCCCATGATTTCCTCTATTTTTATTTTATTTTATAATTTTATGTTTACTTTTTATCCAATAAAAAATGAAAACATAATTTCCTGCAATAGATTGTACTAATCCTATTCAGACTAATTAGCAGTTCTTTGAGAGAAAAAAACATAAATTTAGTTTTTTATATCTTAAAAAATTATTATTATTATTATTATTATTATTTTGTAAAAACTAACTTCATATTCCTTATATTTTTAACATTAATTCAATCATGTACTAAAAATTAAAATGTCATTATCATAGTTTACCCAGAAAATAACAAGTTGTCAAAACTTGAGTGAATACTTATATTTTGTAAGCATGTAAGGCTATCCTATAGTTTCTAGCTTGTATTTTCTAAGGACGAAAGGGCGAAGAGGATCAGATTCAGTGGGCACATCATCACGTTTTTGAAGTGGAAGCCAATGTTCGCATACATGTGGCTTTCAATTTTCAAACCACTCACTCGCCTTTTACTTTCTTTCTGGGGTTCGAAACTTGTGGCATTGGTTGGAGGGTGGCATGATATTTTATTGAATAAATGAATGAAGTAGCCAAAAACGGGGATAATAGGACATGCCTGGCTTGAATGTTTGACCATATACTTTTGTCCTCTCATTATTTGCGTATCTGAAACTCAATTCAAAGTTTGTTCCTTAAACATCTTCATAAATCTAGAAGTTGCTATTAGAGTATATGTTTGGCATAAAGTTGAATAGAATTAATTTTATATTAAAATCGAAATATACTACAATCTAAATAATTGTTTTTTTATCTATAAGAATCTAATAGCAGTATAAAAATTTGATTCTTAATTTGAAAAAAACATATCTTATAAAAAGTTTGATTTAGTCTTTTATGGTTTTAAATTGAGTCAAAATAATTCTTCTAAATTAATGATTGTTTTAAATTTTAAAATATGATGTTAAATTATTTTTAATTAACTAAATATGTAAAACTTATCTCATTAAAGTTATTTACATGAAAATAAAATCCAACTTATGTTTAAAACAAAAATAATTATCATAGAACTAATAATTAATTGAACCAATTTGAAATAGTTAGAGACTCGACTTAATTAACTCATTGAATTTAAACAAGTTGAACTTAAACTATTTATAACTCAATTGGATTAATCCATAAACCAACTTAATTATATATACACTTTATCATTAAATACAAAAATAATTGCATAAAATTAATTAAAAAATAAATTATAATTATACATATAAAAACTCTCGTACATATATTTTATATTATTAAATTGACGCATTAATTTCATATTAACTTTATTTTTGCATAAAATAAATAAATAAATATGTAAAATAATTTTAAATGGAATCAAACTAACAAACTAAATTGAATTGTTCTTGAACCTTAATTGAACAAGTTCAAAGTAAAAAGAAGTTCAAGTTGTAATTTTCATACATATAAATCTAACAAGACAACTTTCACGTTTCAAATCAATCAAAGGTTCAAAACCGTTTCCCAATGGTAAAACAATTATTGTTTTAACAAAATCATTTTAACTCAATTTAAAAACATAAAAGACTAAATTAAACTTTTTTCAAATATAAGAGATCAACCTTAATATAACAAAACACACACACACACACACACATATATATATATATATATATATTTGTAGCAATATAAATGGACAATGGGAAGAAAATCTTAAAAAATAAAAGTAAATATTTATACTGTTGAGTGTGAGAAAAAAAAACAGAATGCATTACTGTGGGAGTTATCCTGTTTTCTCTTTCACCTAACAAAAAAAAATCAATGAATGACGGGTATCGAAAATGTTAATCCAATACGAGTGAAAGCAGAAAAGTGAGAATCAAAAAGGCACGCCAATCAAAACTATACCAGTTATAACCAAGAAAACGTTTAACTTCAAACCCAAAAATATATAAACACGAATCAATAATTCAAAGCAGAAAAGGGAGGGGTGTTCAAACACTCGAGAACTAGGAGGGCAAATGTCTGCTATCAGAATCAACAAAAAGCCGAGTACATCAGAAAGTATATAAGAATCCAAAAACTCCATCCACTACACAGAAGAGACAACAAAAAAGAGCTTAATGCTGCTAACAGGGTAACAAGACCGGTTCCGGAAACCGATTTATTCATACTTCTCATTTCTGCCCGAGCAAGACACTAAATTGCAGCTAGATCAGCACATAATGTGTAGACAAGCTACTTTTTTTCAGTACCACCTTAAAAAGACTTCTTGGCAACGAATACAAGCAGGTCAATGACACGTGAGCTGCAGAACCAGGCACACATAAGGTATTAGTATTAGATCAAGCTGAATAAATAATAAAGCATATAAAATTCGAGCGATAGTGATTAGATTTTTGAACTAATTAACAACTTTGGCGCACTAACCCACTATCACATACAAGAAAAGGTTAAAGGTGGATTACCTGTATCCCCACTCGTTGTCATACCAAGAGACAAGCTTTACAAAGTTCTTATTCAATGCAATTCCAGCTTTTGCATCAAAAATACTTGATCTGGAACAATGATTAAAAAAAAATGGTTAACAGACCTTTTGGAAAACAGGAAAATGAATAATGTCAAGTTATCAACTGAAAAAAGGCAACAATTATGTTAACATAATTTATACCTGCTATCACCCACAAAGTCGGTGGAGACCACATCATCTTCAGTGTAACCAAGAATTCCCTTCAACTTGCCCTCTGATTCCTCCCTGAGAAAGACAACATTATGTAAGACAAATTGAGAACGACCAATCCCAAAATGGAGGAGGTATTTTTGAATAACAAGTAGGGAAAATTTGCATAAGAACCAATAATACACAGTATCATTAGAGGAGAATCAAAGAATTCTGCCATTACTTGATAGCATTTTTAATTTCATCGTAGGAGGCTTCCTTCTCCAGCCTCACTGTGAGGTCAACAACAGAGACATCCACGGTGGGAACACGGAATGCCATACCAGTCAATTTTCCATTCAAAGCAGGGAGGACTTTACCAACAGCCTTGCACAGAAAAAGTAGCAATCAGTAAAACCAAAAAAGTACCGACAATAAACAATAAATTTGTGTTCAAGAGCAAGAAACAGCACATCATATAAAATACTCACCTTGGCAGCTCCAGTACTGCTAGGAATGATGTTAAATGAAGCAGCTCTTCCACCTCTCCAGTCTTTGGCTGATGGCCCATCAACAGTCTTCTGGGTGGCTGGTTTGCAAAACAAAAACATAATCCTGACTTAGCAAGTAACATGCATGATAAGATAGGTAACAGGCAACCAAATAGCGAGCTATAAGCTTACCAGTGATGGAATGAACAGTGGTCATCAAACCCTCAACAATGCCAAACCTGTCATTAATAACCTGCAAAATTTAGACAAGAAACAATTAGGACTAAATATAATAGTCAAAAATTCAAAATCAACATGTTAGAATTGTCCAGAATATGAAACCTTAGCAAGTGGAGCAAGGCAGTTGGTTGTGCAGCTAGCATTGGAAATAATATCAAGCTCTGGCTTGTACTCATGCTCGTTAACACCAACAACAAACATGGGGGCATCCTTACTGGGGGCAGAAATAATAACCTTCTTCGCACCACCCTGAATTAATTAAAAGACAGACACATTAACAATTTAACATCATTAAAATTCTTCCCTGCAATAATTGATACAACAGGCGCACACATGGCATCAAACAAATTGATAAATCACATACAACATTTGAAAAATAAGAAGCAATTAGGGTACAAGTAAAATGTTTGAAACATAGAGCATAGCAAGAACAACAAATGGAAATAGTTAATAGCTGTACAGGGTAGTGCTAGAAATAGGAACCTTCAAATGTGCGGCGGCCTTGTCCTTATCGGTGAAAACTCCGGTGGACTCAACAATGATGTCAGCTCCAGTTGACCCCCATGGGATCTCTTCAGGGTTCCTGAGTTCATAGAGAAAACAATCACTTAACATTTACACACACAACACAACACAATCGAAAACAGGAAGAAAAAAGAGTGAAAAATAAAAACCTGTGTCCAAAAACAGTGACTGGCTTGTCACCGAAGAGAAGGGTCTTCTCGTCCTTAACGGTGACATCGTTGTGCTTCCAGTGTCCGTGAACACTGTCGTATTTAAACATGTATGTCTACATGCGCAACCAAACACACTTTTAATAATCAGATCTAAGATTTCTAAGATTTTAGAATAAAAATAAAATAAAAAACGTAACGCAACAGAGGGCATAACTATTCTTATTCTATTTCTGATTGGTTACAGAGAACAAAAGGTTGAAAATCAAAGTAGGAGGTTAGCGAACCATGTAATCGGTGGTAATGAAAGGGTCGTTAACGGCAACGAGTTCCACATCGTCTCTTTGCAGAGCGACTCTGGCAACCAAACGGCCAATTCTTCCAAATCCTGTTACATTTCGATTTAGATAAAATTGAAAAAAAGAAAAATCAGCGAAAATGGAATAGGTGAAAAAATAACTAAGCTGATCTGAAGCAAGAGAAGAGAGATCGGAGGATGGAGAAGACTTACCGTTGATTCCGATCTTGACCTTGCCTGATCCATGAAATTCATTTGAAAACAAAGAAGAAGAAAATCAGATGGGGAGAAACGAAACGGAGTAGAGTTGAAACTGAAAAGAAAGAAAAGAAAATGGTGAGAGTGTGGTGGTTATTTGCTTACCCATGACTGCAGAGAAAAGCGTGGTTGGACTTGGAAGAAGGAGTGGGTAGCAGAAGTTGAGTTAAGAATAGAACAAACAGTGTGTGGGTGTGAGAGTGAGATTGAGTGAGTGAGTGAGATAGGGTTTTAATAAAGGTTGAAAGAAGGGTAAAAAAAGAAGAGCGAAAAATGACAGGTAAAGGTATGTGAAGTAGGTGGGTCGGGTGACACCTACGGGACCGGCGTATGATCCGTGATACCATTTTTTGCGATTTCTGCCTTGACATGACAGCGGGACTCGAACTCGTGGGTATCCATCTGAATCCGTCCCGATTTTAATAAAAAAAATTGAGTTTTTCGGATTCAAATTTTTTCTGATAGCCAAAAGCTGGGATGGGGGCGGGTATGGGATTACTGTTACCCGCCCCCATCCCGTAATAAATAATATTGAAAAAATAAAAAAAATATTATTTTCTAATTTTTTTAATTGAATTGATTGATTTTGTTTTGTAATTTTTAAATTATGATCCCATATTTTAAATGTGGATTTGTTATTATTATTATTTTGTTACGTAATTAGTTTTTTCATCGGATTTTTCAATAAAAAAAGTTTTTCAATTTTTTTAATTTTAATCAAATAGCAAGGGCGGAGCGGGGCAGGGAAAACCCAACCTAGGGATGGGGATGAGTTTTAAAATCCGACGGGGAGCGGGTTAGGGGGCGGGGGCGGGGATGGGGAATGCAATACCCGCCCCCGTCCCGCCCTGTTCTCATGCCTATTTTTGTCTCGCGTCAATGCGATTCTATTTTATTTTATTTTTAAAAAAAACTTACTCTTATTTTTTATGATTAATTTTTTTTAATCTGAGATAATTTATAATTAGATAATATTACAAAGGTTCATTAAATATTTACTTAATAAATGATATCTACATTTTTATAATAATGATTTGAAAAATCATATTTATTATAATTTTAAATAATTAACAATGTAAACTTTATTGGGCAATATATAAAAATTAGATTATTTCAATCATCAATTGTTATTTATAATTGATAATTATTTATGATCAAAATCAACTTTTGTATGGATAAATTCGTTGAAAAATTATGTTCAGATGAGTTTAATGAGTATGATTATCAATGTAAAATGTTTTTTTTACTGTTATTTAATTATAAATAAAATCACTTTTAATGTAATTTTGAAGGTATATCGGATAAGTGTTTGGCCTAACCGAACATTCAAAAATATCCCTAGTAAAACTTTTATGATATGAAGCATATCCTGTAAAGGATACTTAGGTATTCCGCTTAGTCGAACACTTAAGTGCTCCTCATATTTCATATATCAGTATTCGGTCATGTCAAATACTCGTATATTGACAACCTTGACATCTAAGGACTATTCAAAACTTACACCATTGTTTGGGTATTCGACCATGCTAGATACTTGCACATTGACAATCTTGACATCCAAGAATTCTTCAAAACTTCCATTGATGTTTGAATATTTAGCCATGTCGAATTCTCGCACACTAACAACCTTGTCATTCAAGGACTCTTCAAAGCTTCCACCAATGTTCGGGAATTCGATCATGTCAAATACCCGCACACTAACAACCTTGACATTTAAGAACTCTTCAAAGCGTTCACCATTGTTCGAGTATTTGGACATGCTGAATACCCATATACTCCCTTACCCTGCCTTATTTCTTACCCTGCCTTATTTCTTACCCTGCATCCTTCAACACAGTAAGTATTAAAGTACTTGGCTTGGCTAAATACTTGAATATCTCCACCTCATCACTTTTACTTATTTAAGGTATTTCCATCTCAATCACCTTAAATAATAATCCTTAGAGGAGAATTTAACTTTCTAATGATAATTAGAGAAACATTACCTAAAAAGGTAATAGTGAGAAAGGACACATAAATCCAAGATCTACTAAGGTATGTATAAATAACTACATGAATATCAAGGTAAGATATTGTTGATTCTCATTTATTATCTGTGTTTGTTGCTCTCAACTAAGACATTACTTGAACGTTATAATATTTTTTTGAAGTATCCTACCTTCCAACTTGTCGAGCACTATATTACTAGGGAAGAAGTCATTCAAAAAGACATAAGGAACAAAAAGAAAGTTACTTGACTACCCCATATAGGTAAAGAAGGTATCAAAGCTTAACATACACAGTAAATAAACTTAACATTATAATATAATTGAATGTAAATTACAGTGACAATACATATTCTATTTTTTTTCTTTTAAGATAATTAATTGATTTTGTTTAGATAAAAAAACTATTGCATAACAAAGTTAAAAAAAGCCATGCATGAAGGTAAAAGAGAAAAAAGTATTGAGAAATTTTAAAATAATTTGGAAACAACATTGTCCCTTACCCAGTGTTCCCTTAGAAAAAAAGTCATTAAAAATAGTTATAAGCTTTAAATTTTTAGATGAAAACTGATTTTTTTAATTTTTTTTTACAAATTTTTGTTATTGTCAAAATTCACAACTTAATTTGTAAACAACTTTATAAAAAAATTGAAATCTCCAATATTAATTAGGAGTATTCATGATTTGGTTTGATTTAATTTTTCATCAAAAAGACATTCGAATCAAACTTAAAAACTTATATAGTTTGGTTTGATTTTCATTTAAAATAAAATCCGAATCAAACCAAGTAAGTTGTTTGCAATTTAGTTCGGTTCGATTATTTCAATTTTTACTAAAATATTATTTTATTAAAATTTATATACTTTCTTTTTATCTTTTAAATTAAATTACATTAAAAACATTGCTGATAACAATCTACTAAATTTATTAATATGCTAAACTTTCTAAATAAAAATCAGCCAAATTTTCATCTATTTTAAACAAAACATATCTAAAAAAAGTTGTCTGAAAAAGAAAGTGATATACATTATGTAAGTTTCGTATATATAATAACACTACAAAATATTGTGAAATTCAAATGTTATATTCATAAAATGCATAACACTAAAGTAATATAAATATTAATATAATGTTGTGTTTGGTTGGTTTCAAAAACACAAACTGAACCAAATAGACTGGTTTGAGAATAAAATAATCCAAACAAATCTATAAAAATCAATTTGATTTGGTTTTTGATTTTTTTAGTAAATTTCTATTTTTATTTTGCATCAGTTTAGATTAGAATACTCCTAAGATTAATTGTAAACATATAAAAATTAAATTCTATTCTTTTTTCATTTTAACTTAGTTGGTTTGAGGAAAAGTGAATTAATTTTTTTGCAGAATGAATTTAATCAAATTTGAAAGAAAAAAAAAACATTTGATTCGTTCACTTTAATTTTTTTAATTATCATTCAATCAATTTGATTTAAAAGTTAAATTCAATCCAATTTAATTCGATATTTTGAATTAGCTGGATATTTGATTTTAGCCTTTATTTATTTTTCTTTATGGAAAATATTAAATAATTCGAAAGATGTATGATAAACATAATGAAAATAAATAAATTTAGAATATCTCATTTACAAGTTATTATATAGCTGCACTAAAAAAAATTATTATATAGCTAATAGCAGTGTAAAGCTTCAAATATATATTATTTAAAACAATTACACAATTTAATAATTATATTTATATACCTTTACTTAAAGAGTTACTAAAAATTATCTTTAATTAATATGTTTTCATAAAAAGTATAACTCATGTGATAAATTTAAAAATATATAAGAAAAAAAATGTAAATATAAGTAGTATCATAAATTTATAATATATATATATATATATATATATATATATATATAATATGTTGGATAAAATTAAATTTGAAATATGATCTAAATTAATATTTTATATTTTATCAGTTGGTTTGTTTTAAATTATTTTGAATCGTGTCTTCAGTTTATATTTAGAGTGAATTCTATTATTCGTAAGAAAAATGATTTTTTTTTAGGAGATCCTATTCACATGTGTTTAATGTTTATTGAACTAAGAGTTGTGAAATTTAATTTATTACTCATTTTATTTATTATAATCAAATAGTTTATAAACAGGGAATTAATTAATGTGGAGTTGTTTTTAGTTTTTGACATACAATTACATTAAGTAATTTTTAATTTGAAAATAAATTTAGTCGCTTAATATATTCAAATATTGAAAGGTTTGTTAGTGTAACATATATAAGAGCATCTTTAATGCTAGATCTTGAGTAAAGATCTTGAGCTCAAGATCTGATCTTCACTAAATCTCCTAATAAAAGAGGTGAAGAGATCTCCAACATGGAGGATGAGTTCTTGTAGAAGAACCCTCAAGATCTGCACATAGTTCAAAAAAAATAAAATTTTTACCTCTTTCTCTCTCCTTAAGATCTCAAAATAAGATCTACCACTAAAGAAAAATTAGAGAGATCTTAAGAGATCTTCAATCCTATGTGGTTCTATGAAAACTATCAAAATGTAGTCTAAGATCTCAATTTAAGATCTACCACTAAAGATGCTCTAAGGAGCGTTAGTATAATATTTTTAAAATAAAAGAAGTGTTAGTGTAATGTTTTTAAATATAAAAGGAATGTCAACTTAATTTGTTCTATAATATATGTAAATGGTACTAATTTCAATTATTTACATGTAATTTTGTGATAAAAAAATTATCATTTCTTTGCATGAATAGGGCATATATATTTGCATTTTTTTTACGGCAGATTCAAATATTACAATATTACATTTTTTTACGGCAAAATGATAAAAAAAAATAAAAAAATAGAAGAAATACAAAGTGGACCTTGTTCCATCTAAACTTCTTCCGGATGAGTACAAGCATAGAAAGCTAAGCCATGTGCACTTTGTTTCCTTGTTCCCTTAACATGCTGAAGCAGACAACCTTGAAATTTATGGGCAAGAAGATGCAATCCCGAACACACAAAGTTGAGGGAGAGTTTTGACTCCACCTTTAATTAAATTAAGAAATCAACTCCTTACAGGTATACTCTATATATTTCCAAATTAAGGAAATAAAAGACTTTGGCAAGTTTGGTTCCTAAATGGATTGTTGGAGACCAAAATCTTCTAATGTACTTGTAACTTGTGTCAGATTATCTTGGTAAAGGAAATAAAAGACTTTGGCAAGTTTGGTTCCTAAATGGATTGTTGGAGACCAAAATCTTCTAATGTACTTGTAACTTGTGTCAGATTTATCTTGGTATGAACTACGTTGCTGCTTTCAACAACTCCATCACCATCCCTTATTATAAATCCAACGCCCCCAACCTTGTGAATATGTGATCGAGATGCCACATCAATATTTAAATTAAACCATCCACTTTGGCCTTTAAAATAAATAAATAAATTAAACCATCCAAGTTAATGGAACACCAACAAGCTGGTTTTTAACTTATTAATTTATTAGAATGTTAAATTCTTTAATAGAAAAAAATCAAACTTATAATTTTTTTTCTTTCCTTATTTCTTAACCATTCAATCTATCTTACATATGTTAGATTCTCATACACCATCCTCCAAAAACGAATTTGTCTAAGTTGTGCATCAATCCTCCTGAATAGATGTTACTTGATAGTTGAAAAAGTGATTTTGAAATAGTGTGATTTTTATAGAATTGATTTTTAGTAAATGAGTTTAAAATAATATAAATTTTGTTTGGACAATAGATATTAAAAAAATGATTTTGTTATAAAATTTGTAATTAAAAATGATTTTGAACGTGTAATTACTAAAATGAGTTTTATCAGAAATATTAGGTTGAGATTGAAAAGATTTTTAAAAAAATTCTGCAATAAAATATTACATTAAGTGATAAAGTTAATACTTTGTTAGCTTGTCATATCATCAATTAACCAATGATGTAACACTTTGTTAGTTTGTCACGTCATCACTTAATCGTAAGTACCAAAAGCAAAATTTTGAAAATGTCAGGTAATAAAATAAAATAAAAGGTAGTAAACTGAAATGTTCCTGTGACAATATGATTGAATACTATTCCTTGTGTAGAAGGGTCCTTGTTGTTCCTCTTCCTTTTCACTTTGTCCGAGTGGTGGGCTCTGAAGGGCGGTACCTGCAAAAGATACTCAGACTCAACCTATAACAGTATTGCGGATAATAAATGTACATTTAATGAACAATGTTTTTACTTGGAAGTCCTACCCTTTTTATACCAACCTTATTGGGTCCTAGACCTTGGGCTTGTGTGTACTGATTGCCATCTAGGTAATTAACAAGCGTGGGTCTGAATGTGATTATTGCCTCACGTGGGTCCGAATGGGTACTTGACTACCCTGGCCAAATACCTAGTTGGCATGTTGTTTTGGTCTCTAGTGGGCCAAATAGGTACTCTATGTCTTACCTGGTATACATGCCCCTAAGCCCTTTTTGGTCTATGGTGACCAAGAAGGGTTTCATGTTAGAATAGTCTGTTTACGGTGCCTGAACCCATCCGATAAGTATTCGGTTTTTGGATCGTTGGTTCCTAGTGACTGTTGTGCTTTCTTAGGAGGTCGTGGCACAATTGTCAAATCATGGTATGACACTACGACTTTTCAACTACCCATGTTGGTAACCAAAATGCCTTTTCACTCCAACTGTTGATCTTTGTTAATCTAATGGTGGAGATTCGTGTTGGGTTTAGGCCCATTGGAGCCCTAGCTCCTATAAAAAGGGACGTTGAAATATTGTCGACCTTACATAGCTTCTAATTTTTCTTCTTTTGCCTAAATAGTGTATTTTAGTCTTTCTTCTTACATGTACACTTGTAATTATAGTAATAATGGTTTCGGTAGAGGCTTCATCGAGGAAGACCGAAGGGGTTGGCTCTGAGGTTCGAGGTATGAATGAATAGGTGTTGGAGGTGTCTTCCAACACGTCCAATTCGGTCACAATTTCTTCAGCTTCCTCTTTAAAAAGGGATTCATATTCCATTAGCAGTGGGGAGTCTAGCGGCTTCTCTGCTTTCTTGAATCAACTTCCATAGAAGGTGTAAATATTCTTAGCTAGCTTTCCATTAGCACCATCTTGGAAGACGAACATAGCCCAATTACACATTGGATAGTTTAGTCAAATGTTACTCCACCACTCGAGTTTGTATTTATGAATAAAAAGTTAGAGAACAAGGAATTTTTCTACATGTATGAATGTTTATTATGAGATATGCATGTGAGATTTCCCTTTGATGACTTCACCATGAGTGTCCTCTATGCTCTGAAGGTGGACCTATCTTAGTTACATCCGAATGGGTGGGCCACTATACAGACATTCCAGGCCCTGTGTTTGTATACTTACATTAAGGCCACCAGTGGCTTGTTTCTCCATTATTTATGTTGTCAACTGCACAAAAAGGCATGGTGGGTATCTCCAATACAGATTTTGTCTCACCCCCTCTTGCGGATGTTCACTTAGTCATCCAAAAACTTCAAGACCAACTACTTTAAAATAGCTATAAGGTTGAATACTTGAAAAAAGTTTTTTCTTTGACTTGGTAGGGAAATTGTTGTTCCTTTTTTATTGGCAACAATGTCCTCGTTGATATGACGAGTACCCTAAGGAGTATCTGAATAATGAAGAACTTCGAGACCTCGCCTTCCTCAAATCTCTCCCTCGTCGTCTCCTTGCCCAACCAGTAGTTTCACTTCTTTGTTCTCGAATCCCATTCAGGATCTTGAGGGTTAGTTGTTTTTTCTTTATGCATATGCTGGTTTTTTGCTCAAACTTGCTAGCTTACTATTTTTTAACTCTTTTAAGGGATCATAGTTCAAGCTAGTGCCAACATGGCAACATTCTACCTTGCCAGGAAAAACCACATTCTTTCTTCTATAGAAAATGTTGTCCCCATGGCCCCTGTCAATTGAATTCCCGATCCAAGGGACCTTTCGGCAGACATTGACCTCTAACTGCCTAGGAGCTCAAGGTAAAAGACAAACATAAGAATAAAAGGTGGAGTCTTGAGCATAAGAATGGCTCGACTGAACTTTCTAAGCACAAAGATCCTGGGCATAAAGAGTCGAAGAGAATAAAGCAACAAGTGTTGGAGTTCCCTTTAGTCAATCCTTTGTCGTCCATTTTGTCCTTGACAAATATTGATTCGAGCCTTATTTTAGATCATGGCCACCACATGCTGAACAAGAACAATGATGCAGCCAACTGAATGAATTTCTGGGCCTTCCAATCGAGGGCAACTACGATTTCTCAACACCTTAAAGGGTCTTTGAATATTGATAAGTTGAAGGCCAACTTGGAGAAGGCTGAGAGCTCCTTTGATTTGACTCTTTAAGTCAATATCACTTTGGCCGAAGACAATTCAAATTTGAAGGGGCGTGTCTTGGATCTTGAGGTTGAGATAAAGGTGTTGGAGACATGGGCATTGGATGTCGGGGCCTTAAACAAGTTTAACAAGGAGGAAGTGGCAAGGTTGGAAGTTGTTTTGGCCACCATAGAGAGGGAGATGGATGCTAAAAAAGAGGATAAGCTTAAGATTAAGTAGAAAACATATAATGATGTTTATGAAGCTCATGAGTCTGGCTTCAATCACTGCCTCTAACAAGTACTCTTTTATGATGAGGTCCTAGGTGAATCCATTTTCAACATCAACAAAGAGGTCTATAATGGAGACTTGATCTTGATTGATGACATTCTGGAAAAAGGGGCACCAGATGGTGGGCAATTGACTACCCTTCTGGTGAAACCCAAATGACCAATATGGGGACGAGGAGGATAAGGCCCAAAGGAACGAATTAGGAATGACAACCCTTAAACTTTGTGTTATATTTATGTTTTTTGTGAATTTTATGGTCGTCAATTCCATTTTTATTATTTTTTTTAGTTATTGACAAGTAGTTTTGTTTTTCTTTGTAATGTTTGGCTCCGACCGTTCTATAATGAAAATTTCACCTATTGATTTTTTCAATGATTTTCTTGTTGCCATGATAGTTTAGTTGAGGTCATATATAGTTTTGTTAATAATGAAACAATGGCCAAATAGGGTATCCTTAAAAGGTTTTGTAGCAATCAATTCAATTAACCAAAGGTTTAAGTTTTTAGCCGAAAAGGATATTCAGAAAGGAACTACTAATTGAACAATATGTTAAGTTCAACGTTTGCCAAAAAGGATATTCAGGAAGGAACTATTAATTAGCATATTGTTAAGTTCAACCTTATCCAAAGAGGGTATTCAGGAGGGAACTGCTAATTGATAAATGTTAAGTTCAACCTTAGCCGAAGAGGGTATTCGGGAAGGAACTATTAATTAATGTATTGTTAAGTTCAACCTTAGCCAAATAGGGTATTCAGGAGGAAATTGTTAATTAGCATAT
>CM023944.1:31531305-31543179 GCA_013407115.1 Glycine latifolia | reverse complement strand
AAATATTTTAAGACAGGTATAAAATTTTTATATTTTTTTATTATAGATTGGGCCATGCGGGTCAATTAGTGATCCACCGGTTCGACCACTGACACAATGACCTAGTATCCTGACTGAGTTAATCACCCCGGATCGATTTTTAAAACTATGCTTTAATGTAAAGTCAAATATGTGAAAATGTATCTAAAATTAATTAGGTCAAATTTCATTGACTTCACATGTGTTTAGGGCTTATTACACTTGCACTCTCTCCCTTAAAATGATTTTTTTTACCTCACGCTTGCCTATTCATCTTCACTTCATCCTCCATCCTCACCACTACACCCATCCACAACCATTACCACCCTTCGCACTGCACCTCATCCATCACCACCACTGCCCTTTGCCGTCCCTCCATAGTCGAATATGACACATCCACCGCCAAATCTAACCTCATTATGTGACCATCGCCGCACAAGATCTGACCTCCTCATCTGCTTTGACTCCATCACATTGTCATTTAACACCATTAAAAGGTTGAATTAGATCAACTCGTCCTTATTGGTCACCACACACAAGATATCGTTTCCATGTCGGTCTGTGCCTACATTATCATTTGTCCTCTCCGTTAGGAAACTCACCTACAACGTCAAGATTCATCGATGCTAACCACCAGATTCGACGATGAGTGCACACTCCACATGTGCTAATCCACCAGATTTGCTAACCCTCACAGTCAAACTCCACATGCGCGCTTCTTCGCCGTTGTCAATGTTCGATTTCGCACCCGCTTCAACTCCTCCATCACCTCCCTCGCATCCGGACGGTCATTGTTATCGGCCACCACACACCAAAATGCAAGCTTCACCATGGTAGCAATGACAAAAAGTTTCTTATTTTTGTTTTTTAGGTATTATTGTTGAAAATATTTGATTTTTTCTGCGTTTTGGAATTAATATGCAATTTTTTTGTTGAATTTGATGAGTAATTAATATTTTTGTTGTTGGTGGTGGTGCCATTATTGTTCGTGGAGTTGTCGTTGAAAGGGGTTGCATTGTTGGGTTAAACTTTGGATTGGAGACGGTGTGCAATAAAGAAGATGATGATATTTTTGTCTGGAAAAAATTCATTAAACAAGCATGTGCACTGCACATGATGGATTTGTGTTGACAGGAATAACATTGTTAATGTACAAGAGGTGCATCTATAAGGAATTGTAAAATTAAGAAATTTTATGTAGGGTTAAAACAATGAATACAGGTGAGTGTAATAAATTTTAAATAAAAAGAAGACAAATATAATTTGCACAATTAATTATTGATTCATAATCAATCATACAACGTAGAATAAAAAAAACACACATTGGCGCTTCATATTCAGTGGGCACGTCACGTCGTTGAAGTCTTGAAGTGGAGGCCAATATTCTTCGCATATAACGTGGCTTTCAATTTTAAACCACTTGCTTGCTCACCTTTTCTTTTTGAGGTTCTAAACTTATGTATTGGTCGGTGCCTATAACTGTTTGTGTGGTCATGCCTGGCCTGAATGTTTGGTCATAATACATTTGCCATCGCATTATTTGAGAACGATAAACTCAACTCAGAATCTATTCCTCATAGATCTTAGAATATGTCTTATGAGTTGACATTATACAATGGTTTTAATGAAATGGGCCTCAGGGCAGTCAACGTATTTTTATTTATTTATTAAGACAGTCGACGTATATTTGTAGCTAGATAAATGCTAGTAGTAATATAAATGGATGAAGAGAAAAAAATGAACAGAAGAAAATGTTGAAAAAGAATATAAGAGTGTGAAAACATTTTTTTTATTAAGCTTTTATATGGAGGAAAAAAATGAAGAGAAAAACGTTTAATTCTCCTTTCACTCTTGTAACTCACAGAAAAATGAAAAGAAAAATGATTTTTCAATTAAATGACAAAAATATGTCCCTTATATAGAAGATAACCTGTTGTTACTTCGCCAAAATGGTGAACAAGGGTATTGCCAAACAAAGGACATAAAAATCGGGGGTTTGTTTTCACTACTTTCTTTTAATTTTACAAAGAAACAATAGGATTGTGATTCTTTTCTCCATTGGCTCATTTCTGTATCCTCACGTTTAGTTTCTAAGATATTATATGATAATTATTCTATTTTATTGTAATCATAATTTTAAATTTTATTAAATATAAAAACAAGTCAAATTAATTTATAATATTAGTAAAATAATAAGTTGCATGTGGCAACTATATTATAGTGACGAGTAAATAATAATATTATTATATGAACTTTTATAATTTGTCTTATTTGATTTGAACTAATGAAATGAATCAAGTGTTTCGCAAGCTTGGTCAAATTGAATTTAAGTTAAATCAGGGTTAGGTTAGTATGAATATTAATTTGACTTTGATGTAATCATTAATTTTATTCTTAATCATCAAGTTGAATTGTATTATTAGGACATCTCAAGTTCTCATTTATCATTTGATACAATATTATTTTTTTCACTCATAGGAATCAAACTTAGTTATGAAGATATTTACAATAACTCTTGAACACTGTTTAATTAATTGAGTTAGTCTTCCTTGATAAACTGGTATTAAGGTATAAAAAGTAAAAAGTTGATTTTTAATTTTTTTTTAATATAATAAATAAATTTTTATATCTTTTATTTCTTTAAAATTAATGTTAAAAAATTGTATATTTAATTATTAAAACTATTTATTACGTGTCTAGTCACATATTGTAAATATTAAATACTTAATTATTTAAAAAATATTAAATAGTTTTGTGGTATTGATTTAATAAATACTTTCAATTTTGATAAAATTTTCAGTTTTAGACTGGATTTCAATTGACTAATTTAGTTACAAATTTAGAATTTATTTGCAAGTTGTGAATCAAATGAGAATTGACTTGTAGCCTCATTTTTTAAATGACTTCAAAACTAAATTAATAATACTATATATAACATTTATGCAAAATTAATCATATGTTATTATATTTTAATATCGTTATATTCTTACATTAATCTTAATATTTGATATTTAATATGTATTCTATTTTTAATATATAGATCAGTGCAATATAAAAAATTTAATCAAAGTAAATAAAGGTTAAAAAAATGAATAATAGGCCACTAAACTGGCACGTATGCCCATTCAATTTTTGGGCTCTACTGAATCATTGTATTTCTTCTAAATTGATAGGATCTAAGGTGTTGCTTTCTGCACCTTTGAGTTGTTTTCTGTATACTTTTCGGAATGTATTTTTTTATTATTTATCTTTTGGATTGACCATCTGAAAGCTAAAATCTATAATCATTCTAGAATGTAAGTTGTCAAAAAAGAGGTGCAGGAAACAATAGCCCAAGATCAAACCATATATATGTGATATGGGCTATTTGGAACGGTACGGTTTCTATTTTTTTTTTATAATGATGACACTGAAATTTGAAGTTATGATCTCATGTATTCTATCTCAGTTCCCACTAGGCTAATCTTAGTGAGTTAATTTTATTCTATTTTGATACCTTATCCGTAAAGACGGATAATAATCAATAAAAGAGTAAAACTTTCTACACCTTCATATTTTGATTCCTACACCGTAATGGATGGGCCTTTTCGTAAAGCAACGCAATGATTGAGGCGCAGGAAGCAAAATATGGAAGGGCAGGAAGACCCTGTCAATAAAAGACACTAATCTTTTGGTATAGAATCAAATACACTATAGAAGTGCGAATGCAAAGACTCCTTGTACGACTAAGCTTAGCAAAATCCACCACCACCCATGCATAATTTATGAACATCCAATATTACACATGGTAAGTGAATAAGTTTTTCTACATTAATCTTTGTAACAACAATTAACTGACTTAATTATCCCAATTACAGGATCAACCCCGAGTCCTCCATAAAACTAAATGATTCCTTTGGAGAGTCAATCAGTCAAACCAATCAAAGTGCCATGGTCGAAGAAAAGCCAACATCCCATTTTTTGAAATCACTCCCTTTCATGCCCTGAATATGGGTTCATGTCCTTATCCTTTACTCGATTGTCTGTTTCAGTGGCAACAATTATAGAGTTTATGAAGCATAGCTCCTTCGTTTTCATTCACTGAACTTCATGGCAAACATAAATTTCCATATCCCTTTCAAATGCCTAAGTGAAAAAAATATCACTTTCAAATGCATGGCCATTCAGTTTTGCTTGAATAATTAAGGGTGGCGGTGCCACGATACATGTGTCGATTTTTCAATAACTACGCACTAGTATTTTCTAGTTTATAAACGATTGGTGTATTGATTTGTTTCTGTCAAAAAAAGAAAAATCTTGAATACGTAAAAGAAATATATATATATAAGTATGCTGAAAATATAAATTATTATCAGTGGTAAAAAAAATCAGCTCTATTCAATTTTCTAGATTGATTTTGAGAATATATTAAATCAACTATTAATTGGAAGTATTTTCTAGATTTGTTGTAGTGAGAACTGATATAAAAATTCACAATTGATAGTTCTCGCTACAACTGATTTAAAAAGTTATTTTTAGATCTATTATTGTCACAATCAATATAAAAAAATCAATTTTTTAAAAATTCAAATAAACAATTTTTCTTATATATAACATACATAATTGTCAACATAATTTCACACTAATTATTAATTTATATGGCAAATAGAACTACATTTTCATAAAACCAATTCACAAATGACCACTTTCTATATTTTTTTATTATCTATACATGGTTACAACCTAAGGGTGTGTTTGAGTGAATGTTAACATAATATTAATTTTAAAGTAAAGTAATTATATGTCTGAATATTGTTATTCTGAAAGCAAATTAATTAGTAGTAAATAAATCAGAATAATTTTTTTGATCCAACACAAAATTAGTGTGTTTGAATTTGCTTTAAAATTAAGCTGACATCTTGTCAAGAGAAAGACGTACAAATTACTGTTGCAAACTTCCACTTTGATGCACATTTGGATTTGTCAAACACAATACCAAACATGCATTAGGGTTACCTCAACTCAAAATTAATTTTAGATCTAAAATAAATTTCTTAACATGAAATGTTAAGAAATTAAACATATAAAGATTTGCTTTAAATCAAATTAATTGATATTTCAATATGACTTTAGATAACGTGAACTAAACATGCACTAACTTTGAAAATCTTTTACTTGTCTTTTGTGCTTACCATACCTTGGTTACTTTGTCTTTCATCATGCTCTAGAAACTAGCCTATTGTAAGCCTTTGTTAGTATCTTAGTATCAAAAGTTTAAAGATAAAAAAATAGGACTATGGCTCTAGGCTATGCCACACTTCTTAGGGAACTAACTTTCTCTTGGATAAATTCTATAATCTATACTCAATTTTGGTTACTAAAAGCCTTGTGATTCATTACGGAGATCTTATTAAATCAATCATGCATACAATTGAAATTTGAATTATAATATATGTGTTTTATAATGGATCGTATGCAATCTCGGATAGATTTTTTGGACTAATATTTTTCTCCATTGTTTTCATTCTCAATTTCATATTCTTTTTCAACAAACTAATTTCAATATTAAACTATCAATCTCCACTTGGGTTTTGTGACAGTTCTTACAATAGTCTTTCCTTTGTTTTGTCTTTGCATTAGTTTAGAGTTTAGACAATAACTTGCAATCTCCTCTAATAGTTTCAACATATCATAATGGTATTCTGTCTAGTATTACTGGGGATGAATGTCTTCACTCTATCACTTTTTTCTTTCTTTCTTTCTCTTTTTTTTTAAAAAAACTCTCTTGCATTCTAATCTAGTTTGTTCTTATATATATAAATATTCAAGGTTTGATTCTTACACCGCAATTAAGTATGTCACAAATTAATTTGATTAACCTTTTTTGTTGCCTCGAGAGCAATATATCACGCATTTATGAAAGCGGTGGTTAGACAAAGCTCACCCTAAAGCAACAACGCAAATATTTCAATATCAAACATTGCAAACAAATTTTTCATCGTTTACAGATTATTTTATTGCTACCAATCATTGCAGTGAGATACACAAAGATCAATCAAAGTAACCTTATTTGGTACGAATGTAATTTCATTTTTTAAGTAAAAATTTCTTATATATATATAGTTTAAAATGATTGTAAATAGTTATCATGATTAATGAATTTTTAAATTCCCCAATACATTTACTAATTATATGAGAAACATTGCATAATATCATTGTGTTATTCAAGGGTTTAGATCACTTGGTTGATAATTATGCATTATTAGAAATCTTTTGATATTTGTTTTTGATTTTTACATATAAAAAAAGTTTGTATCCATCTGCTTACCCTGGTTTTTAAATAAAAACTTTGATAGATATGTGGCTAATAAAAATCTTTGAAAGCTTAAAATGTACACATATTTTCTTTATATTTATTTATTTATCAATTAATTTGTGTATGTACATAAAAATTAAAAGCTTAAGGTGGACATATGCTCGTATACACTTTTTTTTCTACCTTTTTATTTTATTTTATAAAGATAAAAATATTTCTGCATCCTATCTTCTATTTTTTTTAATAATAGCGCCGTATCTACTTTTAACTAAATATAAATGATTAGATTGACATAGAACAATTACATAATGTGTATACTGCTTCCAAAATCATTGTATAATCGACAAAAATTTATAAGATGGACAAATGGAAAGACATATCATAGTGTATTAATGTTTTGTTTTTATTTTTTACTGAAAATCATAGTGTATTAATGTTTTTTTTACTGAAAATCATAGTGTAATATATTATGGATACCGATTACTATAATCAAATATATTTTCTGTAAAAAAATCAAATATATTTTATTAAATTTTTTAATTGGTTTAAATGAAAGAAATTAAATTATTCTTATGTTTACAATATTTTATTTCTAATACTTTTTATTTTCTTAAGTTTCTTTTGATAAAATTTAGCTAAAGTTTAGTGGAATATTATATTACAATTTTTTTAAAAATTTTTTTTGTGGGGGGTGGGGGGTAAAATCGTACAGCATTATAACACGTATTTGTTGAAACTCAAAGATGAATAGATGATGAACGTGAGGAACAGGAGACGTACGGATTTTTTAATTGCATCCTCCTGAGGCATGTCTTGATATCCCCAACCATAAAATGATAAAAGAGAAATTCTATTTCTCCACGTTTTTATACAATGTTTTTGATAAAAAAGAAAACTGTGGAGTTAGATAGCACGAATGATGTGACACAGAGATTGGGGGAAATGTTATATAAATTATATAATTTTTTTATATAAAATCTCATGATAAAATATAATGAGATTATTTTTCTTTTAAATAAATCAAGGTGAATATTAATTCGAAGTTAATTACCTACTCCTTACATTAGGGTAACTGCGGAGCTGTGCAAAGAAGAGGGCATGGAAATTAGGGGAAAGACTTGAAATCTTTCCTCAGCTTCCTGTCTGTTTTTTCTGTGTAGGATTTAGTCATCGAAATATTTTGGTCATGCAATGGTAAGTTGTTGAAATTTAAAATCCTTTTAATGTTTTGTATCAAGTATATATCCTGTTATGTTGTCTTCGGACAACTGTATATGCATAGACTTCTGGATGTACTAATCACCGACTTCAATAATTAAATATCGGTCTTGATATTTGATCCTGATTAATCATCATTCAAAGAGGATTATCATGGCCATTGGCATTAATATCCAAAAGAATTCCCTTAAAAGAAATTAGAATTTGAATGAAAATAATGATTGTATTTGTTCGTAATTAAACAGTTTTTTCTTGCCTGTGGATTGTGTGCCTTCACATGACTTGACTTGAGAAATCTTAATTATCAAAAATTAATTTCTATACACTGGTAAATAACAAAATAAAATATAACTACCCCCCGCCCCCCCCAAAATGGTGACTAGGGTTCAGCACTTTCCAAATGCAGGAAATTCAGGTCCTCTAATATTTACTCTTAAATTTAAACTAACTGTGACTCTCCTTTTCTTTGCAATTGCATTCTGGTATCCCCACTCGTTTTTATGATTATCAAGCCAAACAGATCCAAGATTCCAAGTGAAATAATGCAAGCAATTGTTGGAATTAATGCATTCACTTACATCTCTTATGAATATTTTAGAGAAGCCTACTTCTTAGATATTATAGAGAATTCTATATTTTTTCTACACTTGATGATTATAGAGAAATCTATATTTCTCATGTACTTGATGATTCTAGAATATGATAGAAAATGAGCCACTAGAGTAGAAGATTCTAGGCTCTCTATTTTCTAAATAAATCTAGATGCATCCATGGACTAGTATAAATAGCCATGAGATCCTAGCATTTGTAACAACCAACAACAACATCAATAACAACTTCTAATCCTTTCTTCTAATACATTCTTGAGCTCTGCAATAGCAACTCATTCCATAAAAATAGAATAGACAAATTAATTTCTAATTAATCGCATTTGATTGGTTACAAATTTGAACACCTCACTCATCTTTTACATTTGTTTGGTTTAGGGAAGAAAAATAGAATAGACAAAAATAGAAGAAAATAATTAAAAAAAGAAAAATAGATTAATTAGAAATAAAGTGACATATTTTATTGTTTGATTTTAAAAAATACCTGAGAAATAAAATATAGATAATTGAATGAACTAGTTAAAATCTCACATTATCTTCATAAGTTGTGTGATACTTAAAAAAATAAAACAAAAAACAAAAAAAATGGTATATTTATTATTAGGAGATAAAAGCTGATACGGTGAGACCCACCACATGCAATCTAAACTCGCTCACTCTTCTTTCGTGCCAAACTCGCATGATGTTATTTCACTCTTTTCAAAAATATTTTTCTCTACTATACCAAACACATTAAAGTGAGGCAAATAATTCAATGGCTTGGCACATGTTCTGGTTAGGCATCTGTGCTCATAAGTTGTGAGGATGATTTATTCATCTGTTTGATTTTGTTGTGTGGCAAAATTCTTTTAGACTAATGACAATCACAATATATTTGAAATATTATTTTCTAACCTAATGAATTGAGAGATATGAAGAAAAAAAGATAAAATAGATATAATTACTATCTAAATATTTAGTCCAAAAGCTTTCCTTAATTTAAGGTGGGACACCATCTTTCTCCCAAAAAATTTTAGCTACCAAAAAAATGTGATTAATATACAATGTACTATACAACCGCAATTTCAGTGCATACACGTTTTATTTGGCGCCGGGAGCGGAAGGAATTAATGGTTGTAGTCTTGTAGAATTGATCTATACTCAAATAGTACACATTTACAAAATTTGCCGCCAATCTTGGAATTCAAGATTGACGTATCAGTGTAAAGTAGAGACCTGAGGTATGGTAGGTGGTGTGTAGCTGTAAGCCGAAAGATATGTCAAGTGTCAATAGTACCACATTCTTATCCCCAAGTTTCCAACATGGTCCTACATTCGAAATTTTTTATGATGGCATTTATCCGTATTTTTTGTAATTTGAAGTTGGGCCAATCTTGCACTTATAGGAGTAAATTCTAGCTAAGTAATAATTGGCAAAACCAAGGGCATTTTTGTATTGGAACTCTATAAAAAGAGTAGGTGCATGTATACCACTTTCTCATGCACAAAATAATTGATCCCTCTCTGTCTTGAAGGAAACATACAATGGTGTCTAAAGTGGAAGAAGCAAAGAAGAGGAATAGAATACAGAAGCATATTCAGTGCAACAAAGGGAAAATTGGCATGTTCAAGAGGAGCAGCTCCAATATGGAAGATGGTGCTTCTTTTGCCATTCTCTTACTTGCTTGCATAGCTTTGTGTACCTTCCAACCTACTAATACATGCCCTGGTTAACTCTCTTTGATTAACCTTTTTTTCTCCCTCCTCTTAACAAAAAACTGTATATTATTATGCTTAATTTTCCCAGCCCCTTACTCTCAGAGTTGTAGTATGTACTACATACCATGGTGTTCAGATGCTAAGTAGACTTCCAATTTCCAAAAATGTTATAGCCTCTATTTTGTCGTTTAAGTTTAACAAAGTAATTGTATCATTATTCAATAATTATTTGTGAATCATCTGGACATGGTTCTGCTCATGCATCCAATAATATCACCTATGTATGTATTTCAAGTTCTAAAGCTGTTTCTTTACTTTGTTATAATTTAACAATTGTATAGTAGCTCTTGCTCTGTGGCTGTCTGTTACGCAGAATAAATATTCGGATCTATACAGCTTCATCGGATAGGGAAAAAAGAAAGAAGCGAAGAACGGAGAGAAGGAAATAAGAAAGTTATATATTTCTAATTTGGTGTATAGACTATTGAGAAAACAGGATGTGATGTGAGGGAAAAAAACAGATTCCACGTAAATTTTTCCTCCTACTCATGAGATGAAAATTGGAATAAGGAGGGAAATGTTGAGGAGATAATAAAATTTATTTATTTATCTATTTAATATTATATTAATATTTAACTAAAGGAGGGAAAGAAAATAAGGAGAGAATTTTAATAAAGAAAATAAGAGAGGAAAAAATGTTAAAATCAATGAAAGTTAGTAAGAGAAAGTCAGAGATGCCCTTCAATAAGATTTATGATAGTAAAGTTCAGTTAACACTGAATGTTATTGATTTTGAGACCCATATGCATTTATCAAATTTGGGTTTGATTTAAGTTTTGTTTATGTGAGACGATAGGAATCATTATGTATAATTTTTTTATTAATCGTTGGTTCCTTTGTTAGTAGAATAAGTATATTTGGATTAAATGGTTTGATTGTAATGATGAATAATGATTAGACGTTTCCATCTATAGGTAATAACATAGTTGGACTACGAATAGTGGTTAACTTGACCATTGTGGCAATGGAAAGAGAGTTACATGTCAGTTCCTAGTATTGGTTGCGGTGATGGATTGAATTTTTTTGAAAATAGGATTTGCTTGACATTTGTTTTTTTTTTTTTTTGTATGATTATTAGTGGGGTTTGGAGAGCATAGAGTTTGAAGTGGACAATCTGTTTGTTGGCAGCAGTGGTTTATATGAAAATGGGGACGAAGAATGTGGATGATGAGGAAAATGAGGCAGAACATGATGATGCAAATTAAGAGGATAGCGAGGAAGAGGATGATGATGTTCATGACTATGTAGGATATGAACGTGCTGGGTGTGATAATGTAAATTGTGATGCAGATCCCATAATTCTTAATGGTCCAGGAGACATCTACTCATTTGATTTTGTAAATTTAACATTTGATGTCCTGGAGAGTTTAGAATTTGTTGATATTGAAATTGCATTTGAATTCTATAATTGGTTGGGTAGACTTTCTTGCCAAAAAAATTAAAATATAGCAATTTTAATAAAAAAAATACGAAAATATTACAGTTTTAAAACTAATTATGCATCTATTGTAGTTATTCACGTCGTTCCAAGACGTGACTAATCACGTCGACCCAGGACGCGACCCAGGCCTATTCACGTCCACCCACGACGTGACTCACCAGGTGGTGACACGTGTCATTTTGCAGAGCGATGTATATAAATTTCGGAAGGTTATAACTTTTGACTGGAATGTTCAATTGAGGCGAAACTGGTGGCCACGCGCTCGAAATTGAGAGGAGAAGCTCTAAGCAAGTCCCTAAAGGGATTTGGTCAAATTTTTTTTCCAAAAGATGTCTCTAAGTACCTCAAAATTACGGTTTAATCTTCGAACCTTCAAAAAATTTCTTGGTTTCTAATTTTTTTTATTCAATTAGTGAATTACATGCTATTTTTTATTTTTCTAATTACTTCTCTTAATTTCACTCAATCGGACATTCCAATCAAAAGTCGCAATTAATTAAAAAAGCAACAATAACACTAACTGATTATAAATTTAA
>CM023944.1:31407964-31530905 GCA_013407115.1 Glycine latifolia | reverse complement strand
TTAAATTTATAATCAGTTAGTGTTATTGTTGCTTTTTTAATTAATTGTGACTTTTGACTGAAATATCCGATTGAGTGAAATTAAGAGAAGTAATTAGAAAAATAAAAAATAGCATGTAATTCACTAATTGAATAAAAAAAATTAGAAACCAAGAAATTTTTTGAAGATTCGAAGATTAAATCGTAATTTTGAGGTACTTAGAGACATCTTCTGGAAAAAAAAATTTGACCAAGTCCCCTTAGCGACTTGCTTAGAGCTTTTCCTCTCAATTTCGAGCGTGTGGCCACCAGTTTCGTCTCAAGCGAACATTCCAGTAAAAAGTTATGACCTTCCGAAATTTATATACATCGCTCCGCAAAATGACACGTGTCACCACCTGGTGAGTCACGTCATGGGTGGACGTGAATGGGCCTGGGTCGCGTCCTGGGTCGACGTGATTAGTCACGTCCTGGGCCAACGTGAATGACTGCAGTAGATGCGTAATTAGTTTTAAAACTACAATATTTTCGTATTTTTTTATTAAAATTGCTATATTTTAATTTTTTTTGCCTAGACTTTCTAGTTTTTCGTTACGAAAGAGCAATGTTGTGAGAAATGTAAACGATGAAACATTGCAGCAAACGTTTGTTTGCTCTCGAGCTAGGTTCCATAAACAAAACACTACAAAAAAAAGGGCCATTTCTGATGGCTAGTTTCCCATCGACGAGCTTCTGTCGGAAATTTTGGTTTTTCCCACGACCATTTCTCATGAATTTTGAATACTTCGAAAATTTTAATTTATCTTAAATAGACACGAGTTGCCATTTTGTTGGTTCCCCTTACGAAATCGTAAACGCGTTCTCCCATTGTGCTCACTGACGAACTGTGCGACTCCGACGAGGCAATGTTTAACCTTGGAAATGAAAAAGCGGAAGTCCAAACAATTAACTGTAAGAAAAACTAAATGATTTAATCACGCTTATATACATCATAAGCTATTAGATCAAATGCGAAAAAAAATTAAGATCATAAATACCTCCCACCATTGTTATTCTTGTTTACTCCGAAGATGATTTGCAGTTATCCATGAGTCAAGTAATTTGTAAACAGTTTATGAGTATCCAAACTAATCTGACTTTTGGGTTAAAGATCTTTTATGCTTTTACTATCACTCATTGATGGTGTATTGAGATTTTTTTAGATAGCAAGCACAAGGACCTTGGCCATAGTGCACATCTCCTTTTATAACCTCTTCCCACCAAAGAGGTTTTTTTTTATATGCATAAAACATGGGCATAATTGCTAAAAATAAGGGATAAGATTAGCAACAACTTATTCCTAAGAAGATAAGGGATAAGATTAGCAACAACTTATTCCTAATAAGATAAGGTGAGTTGACCACTTTATGTGATTTTGACTTAGTCAAGCAACAGAAAAGAAACCAACATTCTTCCACTTGGTCCATATATCTCATCATACACTTTAGTGAGAAATAAAATACATGAATCATGGCGATAATTCCTCTAATATGTACGAGTATTACCTTCCATGTATCACATTGCATTATATTTCTCAAGCCTATACAACTTAATGAATAAACTCAATGTTTATTCTAGGTCCAACCTTAATTGATGTTTCTCAGAATAAATAACTATAGATGCGCATAAATTGAATGAAAAACATCACAATAGAGTTTCTTAATATCATTCTTACAATGAAAATCATATATGGGAACCAATTCTCATCCTTTCCACATGATCCTTAAATTTAAATGGTGACATACCCTTAGTTAAAGGATTGACAAGCATTAATTCAGTGCTAATGTGCTCAATAACCACTGTATTATCTTTAGCACGTTCTCGTATAGCTATATACTTAATGTCGATGTGCTTGCTTCGACTATAACTTTTGTTATTCTTAGCCATAAAAACAGTAGCTGAACTATCACAGTATATCTTCAATGACCTAGAAATGGAATCCATAAGTCTAAGCCCAGAAATGAAACTCTTTATCCATACACCATATGAGGTACCCTCAAAATAAGAAACGAACTCAGCTTCCATAGTGGAAATAGTAGTCAATGTCTGCTTGACACTTCTCCAAGACACAACTCCATTGGCTAGCATAAAAATGTATCCCGAAGTCGATTTTCTTGAATCAACGCAGCCAGTATAGTCTGAATCTAAGTAGCCATTTATTTCCAAGTTGTCAGTTCGTCTGTACATAAGCATATAGTCCTTAGTTCTCTAGAGGTATCTCATTACTTTCTTTGCTACTTTCCAGTAGTCTAAACCTGAGTTACTTTGATATCTCCTTAACACTCCAACCACAAAAGCAATATCAGGTATTGTGTAGACCTGAGCATACATAAGGCTTCCAACAACTGAAACATAAGAAATGTTCTTCATCTATTACCGCTCATGATCATTTTTCATGCACTTGCTTAAATCAAACCTGTCACCCTTCACAATGGGAGCTACACTTGGTGAACAATCACTTATTCTAAATCTTTCTAAAACTTTGTTAATATAGGTCTCTTGTGACAAACCAAGAACACATCTTACTCTGTCTCTATGTATCTTGATACCAATAATGTAAGAGGCATCACCCATATCCTTCATATCAAAGTTCTTAGAGAGAAATTGTTTCATCTCATATAGCAAACTCTTATCATTGGTTGCAAGTAAAATATCATCTACAAATAAAATAAGGAAACAAATTTTGCTCCCACTGACCTTCTAGTATATACAGTGATCCATAACATTTTTCTACCAAACCAAATGAAGAAATAACGTCATGAAATTTTAAGTATCACTGACGGGAGACTTGTTTCAATCCATATATAGATTTCTTAAGTTTGCACACCAATTTCTCACCCTTAGTAGAGGAGAATCCTTCAAGTTGTTTCATATAAACCTTTTCCTCTAGGTCTCTATTGAGAAAAGTTGTTTTCACATCCATTTGTTGCAACTATAAGTCAAAATGTGCAACCAATGCCAGAATGATGTGAAGGGAATCTTTCTTAGATACAGGAGAGAATGTCTCCTTGTAATTGATTCCTTCCTTTTGATTAAATCCTTTGACTACGAGTCTTGCTTTATATCTCTCAATGTTGCCTGATGAGTCTTTCTTAGTTTTGAAGACCCATTTACAACCAATGGTCTTTGCACCATTAGGCAACTGAACAAGATCCCAAACTACATTCGATGCCATAGAATTCATCTCATCTTTCATAGCATCATACCACAAGTTTGATTCTTTAGAACTCATGGCTTGTGAAAACGTTTTAGGATCATTTTCAGCTCCAATAATATAGTCAGATTCCTATAGATACACACCAAAGTCACTCGGTATCATTGATTTCTTTATTATGGTAAATCTCCTTAATGTTGTTTCATTATCTTCTTGAGGAACTTGTTGTTGAATTGGTTGATCAACAATTTATTCTTGCTCTTCATGAACAACTTGATCTACTAGATTATCAGCAGGTTGTGGATCTTGAATGATAGGTTGCACAACTCGTAGTTGAGCTGGAAGGGTATTGCTAATAACAACCAATCTAAGATTTGAAGTGGATAGTTAAGTAACTGAATGATCTATAATTTAATATTTTATCTTAATTAATCATATTAAACTATAATAGAAATTCTTGTGGGGTAATATCTATTATATTATATATGACTAATTACAATTAATATTATTTACCTTATGTGATCTAGAGGCTCTTAATATATAATTTAAATAATTAAAGTTGCTTTGGCTAGACTTTAATTAATTAAATGATAAAGATCACTAAATATTTTCTAATTTCTAAAATTAATTTTACTGTAATTAATCATAAACAATAAAATTAAATAATCAATCACTCAAATTAATCAACTTAATATTAATTAATTTTTAATAAGAGCCAAATATTCGCATAACATCCTCAATAATGCAAATAAATTGAAATAACATTGCATATAGTTATTTAATAAGCTCATTTATATTAATGTGAATAAATTATTTAACATAATATTGTATGTTTAAACAAATACCATAAATAAACATACAATTTAAATAAATAAATAATTTAAATACATAACTCATAATTCCAGCAATTTATTGCATAAATAAATAAATTATGAGCAACATAAATTAATAAACTTTCAAGTAAACAGAAACGCACAAGCATATAACATGGATTGTTATTTTTTTTACTGTTCATCTTCAACCTTGAGCTGGGTCACTTTGATCCAGGTGTGACCCGCGAACCCGAATCGAAAACCTGATATTTTCAGTCATTTTAAACATTGAAATTCATGTTTTTAATTCATAGAAAACTTATAAACTTAATTTCTATATGATTTCAGGTTTCTTTAGTAATTGAACGTTCGAAAAATAGTGTCATGAATCAACGTTTCAAAAAGGAAAAATGCCAAATAAAAGTCAGATAGAGGCAAAAACGGGCTCTGATACCAAATGTAAGAAAAACTAAATGATCTAATCACATAGACCTTGGTCATGGTGCACATCTCCTTTTTGCTAAAAATAAAGGATAAGAGTAACTTATAAGATTAACAACAACTTATTCCTAAGAAAATAAGGAATAATATTAGTAACAACTTATCCCTAAGAAGATAAGATGAGTGAATCACTTTATATGATTTTGACTTAATCAAACAACATAAAAGAAACCAACATTAACATGATGTGGGTGTGAGGCAATGTTTTATGTTCATGTTCACACTCTTACTGGTCGGTCACAATGTTAAATTTTGATCACAAACATGAGATGCTGGATGCAAAGCGTTGTGCATTGCTACCTGCCCGTAGGAAGATGACAACAACTGATATAATCGAAATTCAAAATTTTCAAAAAGTAGGGGTTTGCCCTTCGCATATGAATGGTGCGTTTGCCAACACTAGTGGATATGAGAATGTCCGAGTCTTAAGTAAAAACATTTATTATCAAGTTGAGAGACAAAGACGAAAACCCAAGTCTGATGTGACCTCATCACCTGCATTTTCCCGCAATTGTCCGTAATGTAAAGGTTTGCTGCCTCACTACAATCGCGACCGCAACCACAACTTAAAATGCATAGGACCTCTAGACAGAACGATCCTTATTAGGACCTCAACTTACCTGGGGATCAAGATCATACTGCCAAGAATCCATTTCTGAGAACACATATGGACTTACACCTAAAGAATCTTGCTGCTGATCAAGCTCTTGGTCAAATAGAAGCTGAAGATATGTGATTAAATCCGAGTGTGGTGATAAGGAGTTGAAGAAGATGAATGTGGTGATGGAATAATGAGGTTTAATTTGTTTCAACTTCTAATTAATTGCTCGTTCTGATGCCGTGGTTTGTCGTGACAAATCAAATTACATAGAGAATTAAAAATAAAGAAAGTTCATAACGGATGCAATTAATTGAGGAGCCGTTCAATTCCGTCAGCACATAAATTTTCTGCTGCCTCGATCAGCATGATACAATAATATATGGAAAATGTTTAATAAACACCTTAATGTGTTATCTAACACAGACTTCAAAAAAGAAGGAAAAAAATATAAATATGATAGAATTTACAATGAAAAAATACATATAGAGAAAGAAGAAAAAAAAGATAGAAATATAAGTATTATAGGATGATAGCAAAAGTGATAAAGACAAATGAATAAGAGATGTTGATGAAATGTTTAAAATAAATAGATATTTATGTATTATTGTTCTTTATGATGCGATAGAAATAGAAATATAGAGAAATTATAGGTGTTGATCATTAAAATAAAGGATGATTTACTCTGTATATATCTTCAGGTCGAAGTCCATACGTGCCTCTGAAATGGAACAGGGCCATTATTCACGCTAGAACCAATGCTTTATTTAAATGCTACGTACTATATACATAGTAATTGAAAGAGAGGGCATGTGGGGTTACATTCAAGTTGAATTACTGCTTAAGCTTAATTATGCGGATATATATAGGGCTTAGTTACATAGTTAGTAACGGTGAATTACTTGCTAGGTTTTCATTAACGAACTCTCCTTGAAGCTACTGCGAAGATGAATAGGAAATTCTCAACCTCTATATCTAGGCTTCCTTTTTCTTCTCCTTGCAGAAGATTCTCAGCAACATTCAGTTTCCTTAGTTCTTCCAAGTGATGGTGACAAATGTAGCAACGTTGGTAACTTCTTGCGGTGATACGTTCAAGAGTTGTTTTTTTTTATCAATGACTCAGGAATCATGCATATGAGACAAAGGTTTTTATTTTAACTTAATAGTTATCTTGCTGAAATGTAGAATGCCACGATATAATGACGTGGAATTGATCCAATATGTTGTTTGATTTTGCAAATATATGGTGTTTATTTGTATATTTTTAGTTAATTAAGAGCTAGGGAACAACCCCAGGTCAGTTCAACACGCGTTTGGTAGTAGAATTTTTTACATATATAAAAAGTATAATGTTGTATAGTTTTTAAATTTAATTACCAACTTTTAAACTATAATCTCATTTAATTCTTGAGATAAATAGAACTTCTCTTGATAATTTTCACTTCTCATGTGAAGGTGCAATGCAAATATATGGTTCTAATTTATAAGATCGGGATCCAAGTTGCATGAATCATTGCTTAAGGGGATAGACATAGTAAGTGATGGAGATCAATTAATTAATATAGCAAGATTTTCATTAACGAACTCCTCCATGAGGCTACTGCGAAGATGAAGAGGAATTTCTCAAACCTCTATAAGCTTCATTTTCTTCTACTAGCAGAAGATTCTGAGAATCATTCAGTTTCCTTTTTTTTAGCAATATATATATATTATGTGTACTAGAAGTACCAAAGAGTTACAAACAAATCATTTCATCTATTAAAAGTGGATAGCAGTTCCCTCCACTAACCCTACAGGAAGGTTACAATTTACTAAGTCTAGAATAAACATGAGTATAGCATAATTATTGAAGAAGAAAGTTTGGTTTCCTAAGAGCTATCGAACGATCATGATTGAACCTATGCACCACCATAAGCATAGTGAGACCTCACAAATTATGGTAAGAAAAACAAAGACAAAGAGTCAATTTATTTAAATTTATTTATTGAAAATATTTATTTTAATAAAATAAATATTTTTTATTTTAAGTATGTTTGTATAAATTATTTTTGCTTACTAAATATACATTTTTTTATAATAAAAAAATACTTATTTTAAAATTACTTATTTTAAGTTAAACAAACTGACCCAAAATGAATAAAAGAAACAAAGACAGTAATAGGATGAAAAAAGTAATAGAAAAAAAGAATATTTGTTTATATGTCTCAATATTCAAGTTATCAATGATTTATATAATATTTGTAAATTTTTCTCACAAATATTAATAAATAGCCTTTAATTATCAAACCAATATAAAGATAAGAGTAATAAAGTGAAAGTAGAAATAGAGGGTTATAAAAAAATACTATTAAAATAAATAAATGATACTAAAATATTTCATCTAAAAAATATATTATTATCTCCATATTTAAAAAAATAAAAAATAAAATATTTTATAAAAAAACACTAAATATCTTTATTTCTACATAAAAATATCTAATAAAAATAATTGTCATATATATATATATATAAATAGAAAAATTGATAAATCCTTTTCTGGTAAAGTTTATTTTAAAATCTATCAATTAAATTTACATAATTATTATATTATATTATTTTTAAAATAATTTTTTTATTCAATTTTGTTTAACATATTTTAGTTAAAAATAATTATTTTCACTTTTATTTAGCATTAATATAAAATGATATTATTATCTTTTTTTAACATAATAGCAATTTATAGTGATATTTAACATAACTTTTTAACAATATTACTGCACTATTTTTTAACATATAAAAATAAAATATGTATCTTGATTTGATTATAAAAAAAATTATTTAATACTTATTATTAATGATCATAATAAAAATAAATATAATTATAATATTCGATTTGTTTGGTTTTTAATAACAAAATCTGAAAATCGAACCAAATCAAAAAAATGTGTATTTTTTTAAGTTTTTTATTTTTTTGAATTTTTTTTAAGCAGTTTTCAGTTTTTATAAATTGATTTTGCGGCTTACAAATGATTTTGTTAGATTTTGAATACCTCTATGATAAACCCTTAATTAACACTGTATTTGATTACAAAAAGAACTTTTGTTTTTTAGAGGTGAAAGTCAACTTTCCCTTTTAGGTTTCTTTCAAAAAACTCGAATTTCATCATTTTTTCGATCCCATTTTTTAAGAACTGAAAAAAAAAACAAAATAATTTCAATGGATAAAAAAAAATTATGGATAACAGAAAACATGTTTGTATCGCTATTAAATCTTGTTCAGCACGTCTCGAATTTTTGCAACAAATACACTTAGTTTACTGAAAAGAAACACAAATATTTTATTAATTTATTAATCAGATCAAAGAGTAGAAGTTGTACCATGACCATTACCACCTAATTACATTGCATTAATTTGCTGTCTCTCATGCATAAAGACCATAAGAAAAGTGCACACTATACACACGAGAACGGAACAACCAACATATAACCAGCATCTTTCCAAAACAAACCAGCAATCAATTCTGTGTGCCTCAACTTTACGGCCAAGTCTAATATGAAGTTGTTTATTTTGAGGTACACCCATGAAGCAATAAAAATAAATGTAGGATATATTAATAAAATATTTAATGGTTGATATTCAATACAGGTAACCAGATCAGTAGGTAATATATATTTTTTCATTTTTTCTGAAAAAAAAATACACGCGGAGGCCGGCCAGAGAAACCATGGCCAAACCACGCCTCCCCACCAGCGCCGATGCTACCCGGAGCAACAGCAGCAGCTCTGCAAGGATGTGACGGGCGTGACACTCACACACCAAAACCACCACCATTGCGCCTTCCCCAACCCCAGATTGCTCTGATGATGAAGGCGGCATTCTTCATTGCTCTGGTTTTGGGTTTTGTTTACAGATTTGAAACCGCAAAGATTGATGTCGTTCGCGTGAGGGAGGAAGCTATGGGAAGAAAAAACAAAAATCAAACCAAAAAGTTGAGGTCTAGTGGAGAAGAAGCAATCGTCGTCGCCGTCGGTGATGGTCTTGCTCTGCGACGAAGGTCCACGACACATGGGGCATCGCTCAAGGTCTTTGATCTGATTCTCGATGTCGACGTCGTCTCGTCGAGACCACTGGCACTTAAGTTGGCGTGGTGGTGGGAGTTGTCGACTACACTGAACACCACTTCGCCTTTGCTACTCTCTCCAATACCGTCTCTTGCAGGACATTAACGAATAGAGAAAGAATAACTTCATGGTGTTGCTTCGCCTACGGTGGTGGTGTTGCTTCTCATGCCGGACATTAACGATGGAGAAAGGAGGTTAGGGGTGGTGGTGGAGGGAGTTGTCGGCGAAGTCAAAACGAAAGAGAGAGCACCAAGGAAGGAGATTAAAAAAAATAGAAAATAAAAATAATAATTTTATTTTATTTATTATATTTTTCTTTCGATTATTAACTTGTTATTACCATCAATTTTGAGATACACCGATGAGGAAGGAAGTTTTGACTTCACCTTAGAATTCACCAAACTGCCTTAAAACCAATTTACAAGCATTTTATTTCTTCCAGCCTCATGCAATTTTCTCGGGATCTGCGTCAAGTATATATATGCGTGACACCACACCATGCCTAATTAATGCATTGTTGTCTGCCTTAAAACCAATACTCTGATTTTAGAAGCATATTTCCAATACAACCAGTACCTTCCCATAAATCAACTTTGTTTATGTCTAGGGATGTAAAATGCACCCAAATCTTAAAAGTATCTATAAGAATATTTTCAAATGAGTAAGATAAATACATTATTATTAAAAATAGAGAATAGAGAGGGAGTGATTTATTCACAAATTTTAATGGGATGGATGCAAATATAAATATAAATACTATAATACATACCTGCACATATTATATATAATAATTTTAATAGGATATCTTTTATATATATATATATATATAATTTTATTTTATTGCTAAAAACATAGTATTCAAAACTAGATTTGTTTCTTGTTTGTGAGATTTCAATTCATTGTTAACTACAACTATATTCACACGGGTGAAATGGATCGTGTTGGATTTTATGCATTTTTTAAAAATAGTTTGAATATCTTTTTATCTTTAGATGAGATTCTAATACGTACTTATTAGACAAAAAAAAATAGATTCTATCATTATGTTATAAGTTATGTGAGTAGTTAATTTCATTTTTTTTTCGATTTTCTTTTAATATAATTGCTTACAGAGAAACTTATTTAAATTGAGCTAAAATTTTGGATGATATAAATGGTTAATATAAATTTTGTAATTTCATGTTAAATAAAATTAATAGATCAATAAAAAAATCATGAGATTATATATCAGACATTTCCAATATAGTGCATGTGTAGAATTTTCTTATACTAAAAATATAGATGTAGCATAAATAAGTTTTAAATATTATAGGATTGATAGAATATTTATAAATTTTATAGTGATATTAAAAAACTAGTAAAACAATATTTTAAAAATTATAGAGACATCAAGTAAAGGATATAATAATCATTGTAATCTATTAATTATTCCTAGTATATATATACTAGGAAAAAAATAAAACGGGAAGGTCATTTAAGTCAATGTGACTTTTCATATTCATCTAATAAAATAATATGATTTAATTATATCTAATAAATTGATCATGTAATTATTTTTTATCAAGATTAGAACAAGTATATCTAATAAAAAATAATGTAATTATATTTAATATAATAAATATATAATTATTCTTTTTATACAAATTTAATGTAATTATATTTAATATGATATTAATTTTTTTAAAATGATAAATATATATATATATTAAATATTATTAAATACAAAAATACAAAAATAAATTTAAATATTTATAATTTAATCAAATCCATGCATCACACAAATATAAAATCTAAAACTTATTCTTAATTTAAAATCCTATAAAACCATTTTTACTTATAAATCATATAAAATAATTTTAAATAAATTTATGAATAAATAATATTTTGAATAATATTTATATTATATATTTGAAATTTTATACTAAAAATTAATTTAAATCTAATTAGTTAATATATTTATCATAAAATAATATTTTGTCTCTATGTTCAATAATTTTATATAAGAAAATTTTTAATTAATATTTATAAAATAAGGTAAAATATCATTTTTAGATAAATATATAATTAGGGTTGACAAAGTGGACCAGTCCACCAAAAACGGGTCGGGCTGGCCTTAGTCCACCAACAATGTGGGTTGGACCGAGCTGGCCCACATTTACAAAGTGGACTGGAAATACTAATCCGCTCCACTTTAAGATGGGTTAGTGGGCCAACAGGCTAGCCCACTTAAAAAATAAAAAATAAATAAATAAGTTAATTTAAAAAAAAAAGACAAAAAAATCATTGACATAATCACATACCTTGTTGAGTAACTTTGTCACTTTGATATTTTTAATTTGAGTAGCTTAAAGTAACAATTTAAGTATTTAACAAAGAGATATGAATTATTTTAGGATGAGATTTGAGGTACTTAATTGGGGGGAAATAGAAGACTTGTGAAATCTGCCATATAATTTGGTTTGGAAAATGGAACCTATGGCATTTGAAAGGAATCTTGGATGATAGAAAACTTCACCATTGGTCTTACACTACAGAAATTGAAATTCAAGGCTCTGCACCACCGTGCCCCTAAAGCTCCCATTCTCTCATAAATGACTAGCTACCTCTCCCTCTCAAGTCTCAACCCTTCTTATTTATGAACGAGATGCCTGATTTCTTCTAAATATCCCCGCCCAACAAACTCCCTCCTTTACTATATACACTAAAAGATATCACACCTAACAGAAACGTTTTACACCCTTCTCTGCGTTATAATAAATTCCTGCACTGCACTGATACAAGATAAATTCCAATATTCCATTGTGATAATCAATACATCATGATACATTGAAACAACATTCACATGCCATTGCGATTCTACGAAACCACTCACCAGAATAGACGCCGACGAGCAGACGCCGTGACCTCGATAAGCTGACATCGTGACCCTGTGACCATGACGCCGTGACCCCGCGACCTGACGTCGTGACCCCGACGAGCTGAAGCCGTGACCCCGACAAGCTGAAGTCGTGACCGTGATGCCGTGACCCCGACGAGCTGACGCCGCGTGCCTCTCTCTTAGTCTCCCACTCTCTCTCAGGCTCTCGCAGCCTTTGTCCTCTCTCACTCTCAGCCTCATCCACAACCTACCATAGCCACTCAATTCAACAACACAACAATAATATCTTTTGAATTTAAATATTTTATTATTTTTAATATATCAGCATAAAGCCATAAATCAACAAATGTAGTGTAAAGTTAGTGTAACGTGCGTGACTCTCGGTGACTACAGCATGCTCATGTGATGGTTGGAATTGGTGGGCTGTTGGCTCGGTGGCTGGCCTGGTCTTGGCCCACATTTGGTCCACAATTTTGTGGGTTGGGTTGGTCCCGTCCATTTAGTCATTGTGAGTTTAAAATCTCAGTCTAAACCACTTTTTTTTTTTGTCGGGTTAGCCAAACCCGTTTTGTCAATCCTAGAAAAGGGGTAAATAAATCAGCCAAATAAATTATAAATTAAAATAATAAAATCGAATTACTGCACTCGTAAATCAGTTGATAGAAACTATATTATCTTAATCAGAGATTCTGATCAACTGATGCAAACTAATTTCAACATCAACATTAATAGCACCTTTAACCCAAGTTAATTGGGGTCAGTGGTTGATGAACCTAATGATAGATCGGAAATAAGACAAAAAAAGAGAAAGGGAGAGGGGTAGAGAAAAGGGGAAATAAGACAAAAGAAAGGAAAAAAAGGGTGAAAGGAGGAGGGGAGAAATAAAGAGGAAAAAAAATAAAAAAAGGGAACGACTGAAACATAGATATATTAATAAGTTTATAGTTTTTTCCCATTCCGTCCTAGACACACCATCCGCCAATCTATTTCCCACTCCATTAACTTAATAAAAAATTGAGTCTCAGTCTTTAGAGAGCATGGCATACAACATGATCACTCCATTAATGCACCAAAAGGAAGAAGAGGTTTTCTTATGCCTTAATACACAATCATTTTTCACCAGCCCAATTAATTCCAGCCAAGCATAGCCTAAGCTTGCAATGCTTTGAAGCCAATTTCTATTAAATGACAAATTGATAACATTATGGTGACTTGTGCATCAATCCAGACACCGTGGGTCACTCTTCATATGACATGTTTACAACTGTTCATCAATAAACAAAAGCTCCCTTGAATAACTGAATTGTAACATCAGTTATCACCTTTATCTTCATAGACCACAACAGAAGCAGAACCACATGAGTCTTGAGACTTTAGATCAGAAGTAGAAGCATTAGCATGAGTCCCAATTTGTCAATATTAGAGTACATCATTAGAAGAAAAGTAGCACTCAATAACCATCAGACCTAGTTTTTCATCTTCAACTAATACTACGTAAATTCACTAGCCCTAACATATACAAGAAGTTGTTTCCTAGTGATTTATACATCACGCTAATAGCACAAATGTAACCAAAAAGAGTTACAATTGAATGATGGAAACAAATCAAAAGACTAGCTTTAATACTTTTCTAACTCCCAATAACCCTATTGTAAGGCTTCAGGTGTTCACGTGACACTTTAATATTATAATATTTTAATTACATAATAATTATGGTAATAACAATCCTAGTTTTCTTATGCCTTAATATACAATGCTTTCACAAGCTTACCCTATGCATGTGATCCGCATTATCTACCAGGTCACTTGAGTGACACATGTTGACTTTAGTGACATATGCGACGTGTGTTAACTCCTTGAGTATTTAAGTAACGTGTGTGTGGATCATTTCTTACATAACTCTTTTCTTCCACTATCCCTTCACAAAAAGGCGTTCTTCCTTTCTCCCCCTTCACAAAAAGGCGCTCTTCCTTTCTCCCTTTCACTGTTTCCGTCATTGACGAATAGGGGAAAGCTTCTAGTTTAGGGGAGAGAAGGCGATTTTTAGGACGTTTGAGCTTGGAGAAGTTGTTCTCTAGCCTCGTTAACAGTTTTAGAGGTAAGAAACATTGGTCTAACCTTAAATCTAACTGTTATGGATTTTTGGGTTAGGCTATGATAGACCCTTTTGGGGTTTTGCATGTCACCTGTGGGTGACTAGTTCTTGTAACCTGGAAAAGTATAGAGTTTCTTTACATGCAACGGGTGAATACCACTATTGATTACTTGCATGCATGTATGTAGGGCGTGACACTGAGGATTGTGGTGTTCGGAACCGCGAGGTTGAGCGAAGCACGGTAGAGCTTAGAACAGGTAAGTTTTCTGTTCTTGAGAGTCATTCTCTGGACCGTGTTCCACCATACTCCAAGGGAGTGATGGTTATTGTATACCATGATGCATGTATTGAAATTGTGTGTTTCTGTTTTCTGATTGTGAACATGTATATGTTTTGCACTGTGATGCTATGTTATGATGTATGAGATTCTCTGGTCAATAGAATGGACAAATATGGACTTCCCTTAGAGCCAAAGTGATGTGGAACAATTTTAAGTGGTCAATTAATATATACGAAAACCTGAGAGAGAATGCTCATTAAGTTGGATGAACCTCTCTTAGAAGAGCCATATACGTCCGTGCAGAACCCGGAGGGAATGTGCCCATTAAGTTGGATGATCTTCCTCAGGTGGTGTTTGCCCGAAGTCCTGGGGGAATGTGCCCATTAAGTTGGATGATCTTCCTCAGGCAATGATATACAGGGAATGTGCCCATTAAGTTGGATGATCTCTCTTGTTATATCCGTGTGATTATATACATGTAATGTATTTTCTGAAAGCCGGGATGGCCAGCTTGCGTAATGCCAGTTTTGATGCTGTGTATCGTGGAAGTGAACCCGGGAAAGGAGAAGCCTTCTGGAACCCGGAGTTTACTGAGATTATTATCTCACCCCTATTGGGGGTTATATGTTATTGCAGGTGATGAGCAGAGAGGACGGCGGATCCCGGGGCAAGAGGCCCGAATAGCGAGGTAGTCCGAGGGACTTCGGACGAGAGGCCAAGCCAGGACGGGTTCTGAGTGAACTTTAGCCTATTTTTGGAGCATGGTGGCTCTATATTTTGATATGTAGTTACGTGTGTTTGTAACCCGGCCCTGAGGGGAGATCGTACTCAGGGTCGTTTATACTTGTAAACTAGTGAATAATTACCATACATAATGCTCAATTATTATTTATCTTTTGTGGACGTATGATGACGTCATTTTATTAGCTGCTCCCTAATTAATTTTGTTAAATTAATTGTTGCGCTTAACGACCATAATGTAATGTTAACAATCGGATGCATACGGACTGTTACACCTATTCAGGTTCTATCTACAATTCCCAATAACCAAAATGCCAATTATTTAAAATCAAAGACTTAGAATATGCATATCTCTGTTTTCATTTGTGTTATTTCCTTCAACATTGTGCTTCTAGTATTGATAACTAAGGTATTCCTAATTGAGCTTAACAACTATGGTTTCAGCTACTAAAGCCCATGATGTTGTACCCTTACAAGTCTTGTAGGTGTCTAAACTCATGTCTTTTTTTGCTAATGTTCATTGGTATTGACTATGGTTGGCTCTGGCAAAAAGTTGAGAGAATCACAAATTTAAGAATGGGAAGGGTACATGTACATTTATTGACTGAGACCAGCTACTATCAAATTCTTGAAGGACTTTTATTTATTTATTTGACTGACACCAGCATCAATCTAACCATTAAATAATCAGGATACAATAACTAATGAATAACTTTTGATCAGCACACAACTTCGCTTTCCCCCTTGTCTTAATTGAAATCTTCAAAGTTTAGCCTCATCATAAAATTGGCAAAGATTCCTATGTGTATTCCGAGAAACCAATCACAAAAAACAACACTAGGCTCAACTACTTCGATTCTCAATTCAACACGATGTAATTAATAAACCAACAATTTTTCATTTTTCAAGCATTATGTGTTCCAAGTCCAATTTCTTATGTGGTACAAGTCCACCTCTGTGGAGCGAATTAGTCATTACACATAACACATAAACGGAAGCATTGGCAAAGTAGAAGTGTAGAACAACCAATTCTAAGGAGAGAGACTTGCCACCAAATTGAACCTCATTCCCTTGAAATTTTTAGCGGTTAAAAAATTGGGTGGGGGGGGGGGAATTGAGTGAGTGAGGTTCTCGCACTAATTGAGTAGTGGTACGATGTGGATTCATCGTGTTCCTTGAAATTGAGGTAAATTACAGACAAATACAGCAGATGCAGCCACGATAAACACAATTGAGGTCGTGTTGCAGTTGCAAACACTTTGAAGACTTTGAAATTGCGGTCAAACAAAATCGAACTCGTGGACAGTTTTTTTTATTAAAAAAAACCTTAGAAGTTACTAAGCAGATTTGGAATTTCATTGATCCAATAAATGAATAAACATACAAGGAGAAGAGGGAGAGAGAACAGACCTACTGGCGGCGGCGGCGGCGGCGGTTTACGATGGCGTGCCGGACTGTTCCGGCGTGCCGGTGGTCTCTACGATTGGAATGCGAGCTAAATGAAAAAACGTGAAAGAAAGTCAACAACAGAGGTGAGAAAGGACTCAAGAAAGAGGGACAAAGGGGATGAAAAGCTCGACACGATCAAGAGAGTGGGTTAGGGAGGGAAGGAAAGGCGCGGTGCGCTCCTGTTTTATAAAGTTAAAAAAAATTATTTTTTATCAGGAAAATTAAAATTATTAAGCTACTCTATCTTCTTATTTTGTGAGGCAAAAAAATTAATATAATACTTTTTTAATAAAAAATTACAAATTTGAGGCTGTTTTGAAACTATTTACACAAATGGAGTTGTCAAACATGCCCAAATTAGGTGTGTTCAATTACATTGGGACACGTGTCACTGATTACTACATGAATTATAAACTTCAAACGGTCATGACTTTTGATAGAAATGTCCGATTGAGGCGTACTATATGTCAAAACGCTCAAAATTCAAAGGAAAAGCCCTGGGCAAAATGATGTAATTAATAAACCAACAGTTTTTCATTTTTCAAGCATTCTGTGTTCCAAGTCCAATTTCTTATGTATTACAGATCCACCTCCGTGGAGCGAATTGGTCATTACACATGAACACATAAACGGAAGCATAATGAAAGTAGAAGTGTAGAATAACCAATTCTAAGGAAAGAGACTTGCCACCAAACTGAACCTCCTTCCCTTGAAATTTTTAGCGGTTAAAAAATTGGGGGAAAATTGAGTGAGTGAGGTTCTCGCACTAACTGAGCAGTGGTACGATGTCGATTCGTCGCGTTCCTTGAAGTTGAGGTAAATTATAGACAAATACAGCAGATGCAGCCACGATAGACACAATTGAGGTTGTGTTGCAGTTGCAAACACTTCAAAGACTTTGAAATTGTGGTCAAACAAAATGGAACTCGTGGACAATTTTTTAAAAAAAAAAACCTTAGAAGTTGCTAAGCAAATTTGGAATTTCATTGATCCAATAAATGAATAAACATACAAGGAGAAGAGGGAGAGAGGACCTGATGGTGGCGGCAACGGTGGTTTACAATCAAAAGACACCTCAAATTTACCAAAAGAAAATGATGTTCAAATGAAAGAAAAAAATATTATATATATATATATATATATAAATATTAAATCTTAATTTATTTTTGTAATTTAAATTATAAACAATATTTTTATTTAAAAGACACAAAATTATAATTTATTTATGTACTTAGTTTCTGAAAATTATTCAAAAGTTATATAAGATTTTTAAAATGATGATTATTATTCAAATGCCTTTCTTTAAAAATAATTGAATATTAATTATTTAATATTTAATTAATAATATAATTAAAATTTAGGTGTATATATATATATTTTTTTCTTTGTAAAATAAGGAAATAGGTGTCAGATATCTTTGTTATTTTCATTTTTCCACCTATTTAAAGGACTCTTATGTAATTTAACCATTATCATACTATGCTAACATGCCCAATTTATATTTATTTATTTTGGTAATCAATATTAGCGCAAATTAGTTAATGAGATTAATGTTAGTCAGATTTTCCAAGCACGTCATTTTCCTTTATACTTTAGTGTATATTGGAAAACCGAATAGGCATTAACCATAAGTTTAAAAAATTAAATGTGTTTTATTTTATTCAAACTGTTTTGGAATATCTACAAATTCATTTTAAAACAATTCGGGTAAATTTATAATAGTGGTCTTAATTTTTTTTTCATTTACATTCTAAATTAATCAATATAAATTACTAAAAACTATATTAATGATTCATTATAAATATTTATTTTAATTCTTATTTAACCTTACTTTATTCTCTCAATTGTATGGGTCCTTAGCATATATTTTAATAAAAAAACTTTATTCAAGTAATAGTATTAGTATATAATGAAATCTTTTTTTATTCTGAAAGTATATAATGAAATCTAAACTAATTTGCCATTGTTTTTATGCATTTTTAAGATTCAGGACAAAATGTTTCGAAAAAAATATATTCAATAAAATTCTCTACACAAATAATATTAAATGTGGCATAAAAATATTATTATTAAATGTTGTTAGTGGCTTCACAATTTTCACAAACACCGTTTCACGAGGTGAACACGCACACCCCTAGATGTAATATGGTATCAGCGTATTAATTTGTTTACCTAAATTTTAATCAGTTATTTTTTAATTCATTAAAACACGTTATTATGTTTAATTATAATAATTAAGGTGACTATAATAAGTATATATTTTGTTTACCAAAAAAACAATAAGTATATATTTTGATTAAACTCATTAGTTAAAAAATTAAAATAACGTATTGTAAATATATATTATAATGACTGCAAATTCATTTGAAAGAGATTTGAAATCAGTTCTATTAGAACATTCCGTGAATAACATGAAAAAGCTATTGAGTCAATGGATCATCAGTCATTAGTTAAACTGCATAAATACTTACATAGTTATAAATTTACGCATAAAAAATAGTTATAAAAATAAGATAATAATCGGATGAATATAACATATAGTAGATATTATATTTCCCTTATGAAGAACAAAACAAGAGCTGGTTTATTGGTAAACTGTCTTCTATTGGGAAAAGACGTCTATGGATCGAATTCTGTCTATGGTAAAAGTCTTGCGAAACACATAATCTAACCCCCTATTTTGTGTTAAGCAGAGTGATGCTGGTAAATGGTAATACCTACCTAATAATTTTCCGGTACAATAATTCCCAAGCTTTCTTTAAAGCATGTGGAATCATTAAAAAAGCTCGTGTAGTGATACTAGCTTATCAGATTGCAACTTAGCTTCCAAAGATTTCTGAGTCTGACAATCTTCGGTTCCACTGCTGCCAGCCAAGTTGAGTATGAATTGCTAAAAAAATCAGATAATAAAAGCAGAAAGATCATCTAGCAACATTTCAGAAATAATCATCATAGTCATTATAGCCGAAATCATCATCCTCAGGGAAATATTTATCAGCCATATTTTCAGTATTTTGATACATCTCCCCCATATCACCTTCATCTTCGAATTCATCCGCTGATCCCATCTCATCTTCATTTTTGTCCTCAACCTTGGACGGTAACTTGTCATCATTATCTATGGGCAGATCAAAATGTACTTTCTTTGGTTTCTTGAGATCATCGTTATTTTCCTGCGTATGAAAAAACATTTAAATGAAGTAAAATCTCTTGATTTAAAGAATAATAATATAGGTATTATTTTCCAAATTTGTCTTTTAAGCAAGTTGTGATAAAGCAAATGTCAAACTATCCAGTAAAGCAAGAATGAAATGTCACGCAGATAAGACAAAATCATTCAGGCCTATTTGGATAAATTTTTCTATAAGCATTTATAGAAGAAAAAATGAAATGAATTTCTTCCAAAAGCTAATTTTAACTTATAGGAGAAGGCAAATCTTAACAATGCCCTTATTGGTTAAAGAACTAAAAGCAGAAATATTTTTATTGGAAAGTATATGATTACTCTGTCCATGATGTTTTTTGAGCTCTCTCATGATCTCCACAACAAATATTTTTTTCTTTTAATTTCTTAACCAATGCCCTTAGGACACAGAAAGACTCATAGGAGAAACTTATTTCAACTTCTTATTTTTGTCCCCTATAAGTTCTTAAAGAAAAATTTATCCAAACAAAAACTTAGGTCATGTTTCGACTTAAGAAACACTAATAGAAAAAGAAAATAAGAAGATAAAATGAATTAAACATTCTCTTATAAGTTAAAATCAGATTTTGGAGAAGCTAAATGGGACACCTTCTTTCTATAAGCTAGCATATGCATAACCTAATTTTTAACTTATAGGAAATTCATTCATTTTATTCTTTTATTTTCTTCTTGTATTAGTAGCTAATGAGAATTTTATCCAAACAAGGTTTTAATATGAATTCTCGTGTTGGTGGAACCTAAAAAGTATCAATATTACATGCATTAAAAAGAAAAACAGTTCTAGAGAGAATTACCATTTCATCAAACAATTCATTCAGGAGTTCAAAATTGACTTTAGATTTGAGACCCTGCAAATTCTACAAAAGCAAACAAGTATTGTCAGTAATATTTCAGAAGATCTTATGTTAATAACTAAAATGAATCTCAAGGATTTGACCAACAAAGCTGCACACACATAAAAATAATATAAAAAAAAAACCCTAAATCACAGAAAATCACATATCATCTCTATCTAAAATGATGTCAACAAAGAAGCCTTAAACCCGAATTCTCAAGGATTTGAAATTAGAGTTCCAAATGGAACTAAGGAGCAAGACTAAGATAACATGCTAACTACGCTTTCCTCTTCTGTTATAAAATTTACAACAGTTCACTTTTTACTTCCTTTTCTACTCGTCTGTTCTGAACAGTTACAAAACCCTCACCCAAGCACCCACCCAGCAACAATCCAGCCAATCACAAATCAACATGCCCGATACTCTCTGTAGTTTGAGCTTTCCAGAAATTAGGCCTATAGGCAATCCCCAAGGCCACAATCCCCTATACCATATAGATCCACATTCAGCGTCACTTGCATTGTCCAACCTCGCAACCCACCCCTTAATCCATGGTCATGATCACCACAGAGACATCAGCCACCAAGTACTCACACTAAGCATCATTCTTCAATTCCAAAAGTTCCTCTTTTGTTTCCCTCAATTAAAACAGATATGTAGAACAAGCAGGAATCAAAAAGCTCAAGATTAGTTGTTTGTTTTTCTAAATCTTTTCCGGTCTGAACAAGTTTCCTCTTGGAATAATTTTGAACTACTATTATTCATGATAAACAATTGCAATATACCCAGCAGAAGGGCGAACTATCAACTACGAAAATAGGAATTAAAAGAGAACAAAATCCTGAAATTTAACTAATATTTAATAATCAGATCCTACTAGAAAATACAAAAAACAAATATTCTCTTAATTACAAATGTATATATCATAACCTAGTAATTTTGGGATTAACCTAATCCCTTGATCCTGGGGTTTTACAAAGGAATCCCATGAGATTTTTAGACTATATGTACATACACAAGCATATAAAATGCCTGTTATTGGATTTCATTTGAACACCATAAATTCTAGCTCATAAAGATATTGGATTTTATGATCCATCCTAATCATATAAAATGCCTGTGATACTTCTTTAGGTGAGGTTGCCAATCAAGATACAGGGGGTAGCAAGCACAGTTGTTTCTGTCACACAAAAAAAACTGAGTACTCTAAAGGCTGAGAATTAATTTGAATCAACCACAACAAAGGCAGCCACAGGCAGGGGGAGCAGTGAGCCACAATAAACGTGACAGCTATTGTGGCTGCAATCAAGGCAGCTAGGGTTCTTTCAAAATAGAGGGAAAATAGCTTTATTCCTCAATTCAAAAGACTGCATATAATGTCAATATATAGACTAAACTTCATCAATGATAAAATCTCATAAAAAAAAGAAACTAGGAATTTTAAAAAAATACATACAGCCAAGCAATATATAAAAAAACATATTACAAGTATACAATGTATGGGGCTACAAAAATATCTAAAGAAAATGTACGTCTGTTGTTGAATAAATACCCTTTTTTTATTAGACATTTGGCCAAAGGCCTCTGCAGCAGATTGAGCTGGCCTTGTATTTTTTGCCTCATAGGCTCGTTTCTGTCTCATTTCCTGCAATAGTGAATTTAACAAACCAAAAAGTTATAAGCTTGAAGTCTTGCAGTAGTTTATGCAGCATTAATGTCTAATGATACTGTGTAAACAAAAAAACAATGCATAACTATTGGATCCACTCTAGGAAATCACATCCATTGAAATGTATATTGAGGAGTATAATCAACGTGAAAGTAAAACAATTAAAAAAAAACATTATGTCAATCACAAATATATTTTCAGTGATAATGACCACTTTCTACTTGCACTGAGCATGAAGTCCCAATTTTTTATTTCATAGCTACTAATTCCAAACTAACGCCCATTATGTTAGTAAAACATGAACGACATTCTAGTACTAGACTACTAGTCATAAATTTACGATATTGGCAAAGGTCCACTAATAAAGAATTGAAACACTACGACAATTTTGAGTAACTTATTATATGTGAACCTTATCAATCTAACCATTGAATTGTGAGAAATACAGTGATCATGAATATTAAATTTCAAAAAAATTGGTACCAAAATCTAGTAATCAGTTTTATATAATTATGGAAATCATATTTATGTTAATTAAATGATGTAGTAATAAAAGGATTAAAATCAAATTGACATGACACTTCTTGACATGATTTATGTAAGGAGAGATAAAAATCTAACAGTGGATTTTATGAAATATTTATCTTAAGTTACTTGTGGTCTAATTTCACATGAAGAACCTCACAAGATTCAGAAAGTACCTTTCTGGATTTTGCCACAGCTTCAGTAGAAGATGCAGCAAGCTCTCTTGCTGCTAGTAAATCCTCTGAACAGTTTTCAAAATTTGCCTCAAAAGCTTTCTTATTAGCTGCTGCAGCTGCTTCCTTGGCTGCCTGCTCCTGGGAAAATGAAAAAAACTTGAGTGAGATCCTGTGCAGATTAACCTCCCAAATAAGTCTAAAATTAAACAGAAAACCAGGAACAAACAAAAGTACAAGCACCCAGTTCTGAATTTGAATTTCTCATCACGATAGAAAGTGGGGAAAAAAACTAACAAACAACTTTATCTAGCACTAATAAAACAAGAAAATAGTAGATAAAATATTCTGTACCTCAAGATACTCCCGATTTGCTGTTTCCCATAGTAACTTCTTGATATGCTTCCCCTCCTCATCATGAATGTACAAATCAACTTCTTCATCATCAATATCAGATAAAGTTTCTGATTCATCTTCTCCATGAGAATCATCATATTTACCATCTTTAGTGGCCTCATGCTCAACATTAGCCCCTAAATGTATTTTTGAGCAATTTAGGAATGAATAACTGTAGACGGGAAATCTAACAAGCTAGCAAGAGTGAAAGAAATGAGAACACCCACCAATACTTTCTGGCACATAGGCATGCAAATCTTCTTTGTGGCTCTTAAACTGATCATTTGATGCATTCGCCAACTAACCAAAAGAACCAGAAATAATATATATATATAAAGATTTGGAGTTGTGTTAGTTTATGGCTCTTCTAAATTTTATCAGCACCATGTTGTTCAGAAAGAGATGCAGTTTCTGGAAATTGAAATTGATTTCAGATGCCCATATACATGGCATCATTGGCTTAAGACAGGATGGGTTTCATATAGGATAAGTGCTAAATTAAAGTTAAAGCATCTAATTGCCCACATTTTTGAAAACGCTGCTCTTCTGAGTATCTTGGTAATGAGGGGTTACATAATCATGGTATGGTAGCGATTAGACAGTGTGTGAACGTGTGCACACAATATGAGTATCTCTTATTACATTAAATGGCTCATTTCCAAGGCGTCTCTTAAACTTTTGCTGGATTCATTCAGTTAAAAGTAGAATATTAACTGGATCTGATCAGTATTATAAAAAGAAATTAAAGTATGGGCATGGTGTTCTGGCATGACATTTGACACCAGTATGTTTGTCTCGAGTTGTGAACATAGATTCTGTTCTCTTCTGAGATGAAAAATTTAATGGAATTAAAGAGGGTTTTATAGCCCCTACTTAGTTCTTGAATTGTTTCTTTAATGTTTCCAATTATATCAATTTTATTTAGCAATTTAACTATGAAGTCAACAAAACAAAACAAAAATCTTCTTTGTGTACAAGACATGCCCTAGTGAATATTCTGAATCTTCTATTGAACAATGTTAAAAATGAAAACTGAAAAATTAACATGGATACTGATGAAAGGAAATGCAAACTACCACACACAAGACCTAGTGAAGGGATACTTACATCACATGCTTCATCGACACTCTCCTCGGGAAGTGTTTTTTTAACTCTTTCCCTCTCAGCACGCTGGAATGCAGGAGGATCCAAACCACCACCAAGTCCACCAGAGAGCTTATCAAACTGTGAGTGTGTCAATCAGCGCAACAGTAAATGCCAAAAAACAGTGTGGCTAAAAAAGCTAAGCAACTTGACAAGAAAGAAAGTACTCACATCCTTATAGCATGCTTCACATAATCCAAGTGCAAAATGGGTCACCCCACTATCCTCCTTGTGCTCACACAGTAGGTCTTTTGAAATACACCCTTTTAATCCACCTCCTGGCATTATCATTGGATTTTTTTCATGCTCTTTTGCCATTGTATTCAACTCCTCAACCTGTAACCGTAAAGGTTGATCAAAATTCTCCACTAACTGTCAAATCTAAGATAGTGAAACTAAGTACAAGTCTAAAACGCACTCAGTGAACTTAAAAGTTCAAAATTCACAGTATAGAGCTTTGATAATCACATATCAAAAGACACCATGGTGTTAAAAGGAGGTAGCAACATACTGTCAAGCTTGAAGACTCCGTATCCTCAAATTCTACCAGTCGTTTGGTCAATGTTGCTTCACATACATGGACAATTTTAAGCTGCATTGAAAATTAAAAAATCAAGGGACACCTAATATAAGAAAAAATATTAAGGCTCAATTAACATACTTGGAATTTAGATCAATCATTGAGTGAAGAAACAAATACATCAACAAATGTGGAACTAGTCTATGCATAAGATCATGTCATATTTTACTGCTAATATGACCATTCTCTCTCTCGAAGAACAGAAATGCTTAAATGGAAACAGAATGACAGAAAGCAATATTAAAATATGAAGGAAAATTTGTATGTCATTTACAATTATAACAGGCACATATATACAAAAACATAAATCACCCTTGGTGAAAATAATAATAATAATAATAATAACAACAACAACAACAACAACTAAAGGAAAGATAGGCATTGCCGTGTGCTTGTCTATCCACATTTTTGGAAAAAAGACATAAGAGAGAGGGAGGGAGGAGGTTGAATACAAAATGAAAGAATGTAAGTTACATTTATAGCAGTATAAGGATAAAATAGGGTAAACAAATGTGTACACTATTTTTATAGGGAATAAGACAAAAAATAGGAGAGAGGAAGGAAGTTGAATTGAAAATGAGAGAATGTATAGTTATATCTACGGCAGTTAAAGGGTAAAATATGTAAAATGATGTTTTTACTATATTTCAAAGTTTCTCAACAGAAATTGAAAACCAATTCTATTAAAATTTTGCACACTCATAATGCTTGTTAGGACCCACCCCCTTTTCAGACTGGGTTGGATCTCTAATCTAATCAAGCAAAAACATATAAAGTGACAGAGAGAGAGAGAAAAGAAAAGGGAAAGAACGAATCTTCTGTATTATCAATTAAGGGTAGAAGAAACCAAGGACCTGCAGGTACCCCAAAGGAGCAATGCTCCTTCACACTGAAACTCCAGTCGACAAATACAAAATCAAAATCTGCCCTCTAGTCCTACCTCAAGGGCTTATTTATATGCTTCTCCTAATTACTGTCCTATACAACTATTGATTTCCCCTTTTGCCTTCCTCCTATAATAAACCTGCAGGGTCTGTTTGGGCAACTCAGATACTGGTCTAACAGCTAGGCAATATTTGCCTCTATATACTTCAAAGGTTACTGTTCATCAAACATCTGCTCACAGACCAACAGAATGATGTTGCTGGAATAGTCTAAACAAAACTTTTAAATAAAAACTATGGATAAAGTATTTTCTAGATTATCAATTCAGTAATGATTATCTTCAACAATTATGAGGCCCTATATAGGTTATAGAAAATACCCAACAAGCAATAATAAAATCAATAAAAAGTTGGAAAACTTTAGCGTAACTTACAATATCCGGCTTAGAGCACTTAATACCATGAGCAAGAGCAGATATGTATAATGCTGCACCGCATAATCCGCTAGGTTTCCTCCCTGTCTGTTTTTAACATTAGCAATGCAAATCTTCATAATAAAAAGAGTTCATACTTCACATCCCAAATTAATGCTTTATTTTTATCCAAACTAAAAAAAATAACTAAGAAAATCCAAGAACATGTTAAGAAACCTGCATCCAGTCACGTTTCATGCTTGCAACAATGGCCAGTGCAGTATCAGAGACAGCCTTACTCCCTCGCTTTAACAAATCTACATTAAATGGCATCAATCTAATTGTTTCTCCTTGCTTAAGGAAAACAATGGATAGAAATTTTAAATAAAAAAAATTCTTAAACCTAACCCGGATTGAATATCTTTTCATTCTAAAAACATACAAGTTAGGTTGTCCTAATTATTTATTCTTTTATCAAAAGAAAAGGAAAAAAAAAACAAAAAATATGAAGGGAAATTCTCTGAACTCAAATCACAGTAATTTAGATTCATTTTCAAATAAACATAAACCACTTTAAAATTATCTTCTATATTCACAATTTATTCATTGCAGTATCATGGGTACAGGGGAAATCTTTGAAGGTTAGGATATGGCAAAGGAACTAGAAGAAATGCAAGTGAAAACTCTAGAAACATATGAGAGGAGTGTTTATCTGAGAACAAGCTTAAAGCTGAATAAGCTTTAGCTGGAGGCATAGTATTAAAGTGTGTTTGGGGTCCATGTATTTAATCATCATGACTGTTAATATGAATAAAGTTGCATCGCTTATTATAATCATAGGGAATAGTCTCCACTAAGTCTATTAAGAGTCAATATATACGGATGATATGCAAAACCTATGTAATTGTTGAAAATCAGAATATAATATTCTGATTCTATTAATAATTGCGGTTTATAGGAACATAATCTTTGATTTGAGGAAATAGAATATCCTCTATTTATGTATAATTAATGTAATTAACCTATATAGACACGCATCTGATGTGTACTTTGACACATTTTTCACTCAATTTCCCTCTATTTTCTCCTATTTTAACATGGTATCTAGAACCTAACGAAAATCATGTTGTCCCTGGTGGACCCTTCTACTCGTCGCACCTTTTCCGATTATCTTTTTAATTTTTAGTCAGTTTTTCTGGCGACTTTTCCGACCTTTGCCATCTCTGTTCCGGCATGTTTTCCAATTATGCTCACCGCTCATGTTTTCGCAAAGAACTTTATGGTCGCCTATCCTGCCGCCATCTTTTTCTGGCGTGCTTTCCTGCCACCGCCTGTTGCTTGTCGCTCATTTTTGGGAGAAGAACTTTTTGGCCACCTATCCTACCACCGTCCTTTTCCGGTGTGTTTTTTGGCCACCGCCTTCTGCTTGCTGCTCATTTTCTAGTGAAGTATTTTTGGCTGCCTATCGTAGTGTAACTCGCGCTCAACACTAAAGGCACATGACACTGTTTCCAGCGCGACCTATCCTCCGACGTCATCCCTGCCGTGCGTCTTCTTCTCCGGGGAACATGTTTTGGCTTTGTTTGGCTCAGTTTGCATTTGTTTGGCACTATTTGGTTCCTTTGGCTATTGTATCTACACATCCAGAAGCCAAACAGCCACTGTTTGGGTGACCTACAGTCCAGCGACCGCACCACTGTACTTTGTCTATTTCCAGCGACCTGTTTAAGCTTTTTCGGTGACCTTTGTCCATGTGTGCAACCAACTCAAAACACTGCAGCACACCACCCATGCAGGCCCTAGGGTATGGAGTTCATGCACACGACACATGATGCATCTCTGACCAACGTCACACTGGTCTCCATCCGGTGCAACCACATGACTTGAACCACCTTTAGTTTCTATCAGGTTTACCACATTTGTAATAAGCTAGGTTCATATCACACATATCTGTAGGGGGAGTGTGAGATTACATGAGCTTACATCTATTATTCCTAATATTGTATTAATATCAGAATATCCTATTTTCTATTAATCGTAATTGATTGATCTTGTAATCAATACTGATTCCCTTCTCCATATTATAAATAGCATGAGGTGTGGTCTACATTGACACAACATTACAGTAAAACACTGTTATAGTTTTCACTCTATTTTCCTTTGTTTCTCCTATTTTGACAGTACTATATTCTACATGAACAAAAAAAGTTTTCATAGTCTAAATTCTCTCTAAATGATTTTCTTAGAATTTGAGTTTGGGGCTAATTGAACCCTACAAAATAGGCTTTCCAGGTAAGGGTTGTCACCCACTTATATACTTTAATTTGACCATATCACTAGTCGGCGTGGGATCTCCAATAGATTTGTTCTCTCTCTCTCTCTCCCTCTCTAAATTCACAACATAATAACCACAAAACAGTCTATAAAATAGCGATGAGATTAAAAGGCAATAGAAATCCATTTCTTTTGATGATCATGATACACTAACAAGTTCCAAGAAATTTATTGTATTCTCTCTTTTTCCCCTTCAGTTTGCACGTTTGGATTGAACGATCCTTAACAGTGAGTTATTAATCATGGCATGCACATAGCACATCTTTTGTGGCTCCAACATAAAAATGTCTATCTTATTTTTGCAGAGTGACAAATTCATTCAAGTCTACTGCAAATAACCTATATATCCTGCAATAAAATGAGATTATCCTATACACCAATCATTTTAGTTACCCTCTTACACAAAATGAGCTGTGAAAAGAAAACACTCACTCTTGGTATATCTATGAATAAAAAGACTAGGATCAACAGGCTTTTGAACAATTGGGTGCTCTCCAAGCCTTAACACTTGACAAAGCTGCAAGAAAACTGCTCCTAGCACATAACTGCACAACAAATTCATAAACAGGAACAAAGCAACATTCAGAAACACAAAAAAACAGAGATACATTGAGATTATATCAACTAAAATATGGGGGGAATATAACCAATGTCAGACTCCAGTAACAAAAGACAAGCATACTCACACATCTGTCCTTAAATAATTTGAAAAATCAATAAGAAGGTATGGTTTATTGTTGTGCCTGCAAGAAAAATATATTTTCAGCATAAAAAATAAAGTACTGAAAAGAATATAGATACAATACAACAAGTCGACCAGACACATTATTATAAATCAAAGGTGGAAAAGCAAATTCCATTGAACTCATTGCTCTTCAACCACAGTCGTACAGCATTATTCACAGTCAATTACTACTAGATGGGGTAGACGACTACAAGGATAAAACAACAGCATAATGTTTTGTTATAAATCATGCCTTGACAAACATTCTTAATCGTCTCACGTATAGTTTTTCTCAGTCTCCCTCCACCCCTAATAACTGAGTGAACTTCAGATGGGTTCAAAACTGAAAATGACTTAATAATTTTGTAAATTGTATTGATGAAAAAAGAAAATCTGATAGAGAAGACTCTCGATGATCTCACTCTATCTCTATAACTGAAAACCCCTCATTATTCTCTCTCCCCTTCCCTTCTTCTTTATAACTAACTCAGTACATGTCATTCTCTCCCTTTCTTGCTAGCTCAGCCCCCTATTTTGTTGCTTACGTCTCCTATAGTAAACTTGCCAAACCATGGGCCTATTTTTCACATTTTGTATAACCCAAGTCTTCCTCTCAAATCTCAATTCCTATCAGCTTCCATCATATCTGCCATATTTATTGTGGCTTTTAACAAGCTATGAATCATGGACTCCAACACAAACACCAAAAGCCAGACACCAGACACTCCAACATGACTTATATATATATGAATCATGAGTCCCAATAAACTTGGTAAAAACTCGTCTAAATTCCCCCTAAATCAATAATTTCTCCCCTAACTTTGTCTATATGCCCTCCCATCCAAAGTAATGGTTTAGAAATTTGAAGCAATTTCCCTACATCAATTGGAAATGCATGCATAAATCGAAATCAGAAACTCAAGCATTCATTGTAGATCAACTTTAGAACTAAGCTATGTCAGTGTGTCCTCCTGTTTCAACTTCTAAACAGACTATATGTGCACACACCCTAATTTTATATCTAATCTAATGGATAGAGAAAAATAAAATATGTAAACACAAAATAATATATGAATTAAGTCCACCACGAAAAAGACACCAAAATGACTTATGCAACAATTCCACACAAATAAACAACTATGAAACTACACACTAGCCAATCATTAGTAACAGACATGCATGCTTAATATTTAATGCAAGAAAATGATACAAACAGAGTAATATCAATTTAAGAAATGATAAAAAAAAATGGTTTGAGGTTTATATTAAGATTATTATTTGATCAGCTTTAGACAAGGGATATTCAAAATCTTCACATTGCATGGTTACTCATGGGAACTATAAAATGATAATTCTTTGAAGTATCCTGCAATACCCATGCCAAAGAGAACTCATACCGGAATGCAATGTAGAGACAAGCAGCATGTACTTGTTCTGATTTACGTCCACGGGTGAAATTTCGCTCAAGCGCTATCTTCAACAGGCAAATTCAAGGATTAGTTATATCAAATAGAAAACCATTTTCAAAACATGTGCAAATAAATAGAAAGCAAGTTTAAAATGAGTAAGTCAAAACTGCTCCTTACTTTATAAAAGGTCAAAGCTTGTTCAGCCATATGTTCATCATTAACTCCAAGGCCGAAACTTAAATATTTAATTTCATCATAAGCTGTGAATTCAAAGAAAATAGGCACATAAGAATATAAATAACTACATGTATGAAATTATTTACAGTAATCAAACTGTTCGTTATATTTTGGACTAGTACTAAGAATAATTATCCAAATTTCTCTTCTATACATTCTTTCCCTATAATGGTAAGGTCATCCTCCTTCACACTGTCAATTGATTGCATTGGCTGTTATGAAGATTAAAAATATTACATTTTCCCTATCTTGGGATAAATATGAAACATTAAATTTATTATTGGACCACGACTTTGAAATGAACCAGGAAAGACCAGAAGAAAATAGCAGAACTTAACAGATTTAAGACTAACAATAACAAGTTCAATAATTCTCAAATATACGATGAGGTATTCTATGCTAAATGAGAAAATCAATTAATATTAAACAAAAAAAATATTTTGGAAACCATCATTTCAATTACATCCCGAGTGTGAAATCAGTCATGAGACTTAAGAAAGGCATACCTCTATCTAAAGTCCTTTGACGTGATTCAGAGTACTCACTTTGAACTGTTCTTACATAATTGCCTGATAATTTACTCTACGAGACACAAGGAAACCATATGAGAAACAAAAAAACATGCAAACAAAAACAAGAGTGTAGAATGAAAAGCAAAAGAAATGCTCATGGAGAAAACAATTAAACGTGTCTTCCTCATAAGTCACCAATATCCGAGAAACTTCAGTTCAACTGTTCAAGCACCAGACCTATTAATTCCTTCTATAATGTTCTCCATTGACAGAAGAAGCAAATAATGTGCCACAACAATATCTTGGGCGCATTTTAGAAAAGTGCTATATATGACTTTAGGAGAATTTGGATCCCCTACCCTAAGAGAACGACATTGTCAAATTCTGCAAGAGAAAAGATAACATGCAGGTCTCGAATATAGGACCTCATGGTGGGATCCACATATTCTTCCTTTCCCTCTCATACCATACCCATAATCAAACTTAAACCTCAAGTAATCCAAATCCCCATCAGTCCTTAATAGAAGTAGCTCAAGCCCCTCTCTCCCATGACATGACATTGTTAATTTAAGAAAAAGAAAAAATAAAATTCCAATCTCCCAGAAAACCACCTTAGCTTGTCAAGCTTCCATTACCTGCCCTGCTGCATTCTTAACAAATGAAGGTTCCTCAGCAAAAAAGTAATCTTCCAACACCCTCCCACAGCTTCCACAACATCTGAGAAACAAAAAAAAAAGAAAAAAAAAGCGTTAAATAACATCGGTGGTTTCCTCTAAACATTCCTAGAACCATGATCAAATATAATCAACAGATCCAGATTCAATTTGTATAATATCTCACACATCTTATTAGAAATTAAAATGAAACAAGAAAAGAAAAAGTGTCATTCCTGAATTAGAGTGGAAGCACTAAAGATACTCACAAGAAACCATCATCTAGTCGCTCGCCGGCGACATTTTTGGCACAGTGACTGCAGTACACCATTGTGGTGGATACAAATCTGCAGAGCCAGTGAGATGGAGGCAGTGAAAACGATTGCAGAACACAAGTGAAAAAAGATGGAGTTGAATTTTTTTAGGGAATTGGGATAAAAGTTTAATTCAGTCAGGTTTTATCATTTAGCCATTTAGGGGAGATATAATAAATATTTTAATATTAATTTATTAAATATATTTTTAGTATAAAATATTACATACAGAATAATATCATAAATTAAATTAATTGTTATAGTGTTAATTTTTTTTACATAAATATATTTGAATAAATTACATAAGATTTATTTCTCATCATTGTTTTCTTTTATTTTAATAAAAAAATTAAATATTTGTAATTACCTTATTTAAAACATATACATGTGTTATAATAATTGATTTATTCATATTTTAAATATGAAGATATATTTGTTCTAATTACTTTAATTATATTTAAATTATTTTTATGAACTAAAAAATAGAAAAAGATATTTACATTTTTCTATCAAATGCATAATATTTTCCTCTCTAACTTGTTTTACTATAAAAAAATCAAGATAATGATAAAATAAATATGATTTCAAAATTTTATTAGATATACTTGTTGTTGTCTTGATAAAAGATATGCTTATTCTAAATGTTGGATAAAAGATAATTATGAGATCAATTTATTAGATATAATTAGATAAATTTAAAATTTATTAGATAATATTTAATTACGAATTATTAATTTAAAATTGACTAGATAAATATAAAACTAATTAGATAATATTTGATTAAATTTGGTTAAATGAGTTGTCTATGACAATGTAAGACATATGATATTACATGGTTGGGTAATACATAAATCATAAGAAAAAAAATAAAATAAAAAAGGGATTACCTTTGGGTGTCTTTAAGAGTAAGAAGTATCCTTAGGAAAAGTAGTTGTGCAAAAGCATGAGACATTATACATATAAAAATCCATCATGAATTTTAGTCATTTTTGGAGGAAGTGAAAAGATCATGGAGGTATAATTAACTCAAGATGGAGTAGCAAACCAAGATTATTTGGTTCTTGCACGACTGTAATAGTTGCAAATGATCTAGCATGTTCTTAGCAGCCTTAGAACTTTGTCCTGCTTTCCTTTTGTTGGTTTTGAGTTTCTTAGATGTTGATGGTTGAGACATGGTGATTTAGGAATGAGGATAGGCAGATGTTTGGTTGAAAAGAGGAAGAGGCAAAGCAAAAGATAATTCAATTTAAAGAAATGAGGATAGGCAGATGTTTGGTTAGGTGTAAGAGTGCTAAGGAGATGTGGGAAATACTAGAAATTACTCATTCTTGACTCTTCTTACATCGTAATACTCACCAAGTAACATAAGTAAGTCATTAGTGTTGTATTGAGGTGTATATTTGTTCAAAAACTCCACCACCATACATTATTATTACACTGTTCCTGTCATGATATAAAGATGAAGACAAGAGAGAAGGCATGCAAGTATATTTTTATCATGTATCTATTTTAATACACACAAAAAAAATGTTTGTATTGTATACCCCACATTTAATAAATATAGTTTGACTTCCTCAATTTTTGTTTTAAATATATGCTTCTATCTCAATACAACTTAAGAACTTAGGATGAAGGCACAATTTTCATTAAGAACGGCCCTAAGTTTCTCTTTTTAATATATCTCAGTTTTTACCTTGACATTTGTTGTTTGTTGTTGGTAAAGATATACGATCAATCTTGAACCTTTAACGAATAGACACTGGTTCAATAAGCATACAAAGCATATTGTTGAACAAAAACAATGCGCAAATTCCTTGGATATTCAACGTACTATCTCAACATGATGCACCATAAAGAGTCTAATTAGATGAGATCTTCAAATTAAGTACAACTTAGAATTCTTCAAATTTAGAATATTGTTTTAGAATTATGTTTGGATCATTTTAATGTTAAGTTTGGATGATGAGTTAGGAGTGAATTTTTAATTTAATTGTAACAAATATTTTAAAATAATACTTTTATTTATTTATATTAACTTTACTCAAAATAATGAGTATATATAAATGTCTAAGGAATGAGTAGCAAGTGCGCATATACATTACATATTAATAGAGTATGTATATACATTACATATTAATAGAGTATGTATTAGCCTTGTTGTTGTTAGTATTAATGTAATACATGTGGCAAAGTTAGTTACTCTCATTGTGTATAAATACCAAGATTGTAACAGAATTAATAGAATGAAAAATCATTTTCTCTCGATTCTAGGGTTCGTTCCTTTCATTGCATCTTCATAACTTCTCTACGTGTTTCTTAGTTCTCTGAAGCTTTGGTAATGGCATCACCGTGGCTGAGCCAAATTGCATCTTCAATTAACAATAATTCCAATGCTGATTTCCAGAATTCAGCAATTTTCACCAAAGTTCCGAAGCTTTCAATTAAGCTTGATGACAAAAACTTCCTTATGTGGAATCAATAGGTTAGCGGAATCATTGTAATGCACAAATTGCATTGTTTACTTGTCAATCCTACAATTCCTTCAAAGTACGACTCATATCTAGATTGTCAACTAGATCGCATGTCTGCTGCATATGACAAGTGGTTCATTCAAGATCAGTCTCTCTTTACGTGGCTTCTGTCTACTCTTTTTGAATCGGTGCGGCTGAGAGTTTTGAATTATCACCATGCGCATGAAATTTGGGACAAAATCCACACTCATTGCTATGTCACACTCAAGGCTAAGGTGTGGCAACTCCGATCTGAATTGAAAACCACTAAGAAAGGTAATCGTTCAATTTCTGAGTACACACTCTGAATTCATGTTTTAGTCGATTCCTTGATTGCTATAGGAGAGACAATATCTGATCAAGAATTGTTTGATGTTGTGATTGACGGATTACCTGAGGAGTACATTACTTTTGTGATGATGATGCATGCTAGACCTGACACTCCTACATTATCTGAAATTGAATCATTATTGTTAGTGCAAGCATTACACCTTGATAAATTCAAGCAGGAATTAGCAACATTTGTTGTTTCTACTAATGTCACACACACAACACCTAATCCTCAATTTCAAAGAGGTCGTAGTGGTAATCAAAAATCTGGATTCAATAATTTTGGTAACCACAATTCTCATTTTGGGAATAATTTTGGCTATCGAGGTCATGGGTGAAACAATGGAGCCAGAGGCCGTGGTAGAGGTAGAAATCTTGGTAATTGTCGAACTTGTCAACTCTGTGGCAAGTATAGACATGCTGTCTTTGACTGCTAGTTCAGGTTTGATGAAAGTTTCGTGCCAAACACTTCATTTGTTGCTCAACCAGTAGCTGGAAACTCTGCAATTCAAAAGCATCAACCCTTCAATCCCAATCTGAGACCACCACTGCAAATGTTGCACCTCAGGCCAATTTGGCTCAGACTGATAAAGAGTTTGATGTCTCAATTCCTACTAACTTAGAATCACAAGGTTGGTTTATTGATTCAGGTGCATCACATCACCTCACAGTCAATCCATTGAACTTGCAACAAAGCTCAGCTTATGTTGGAAGTAAGCAAGTTCATATGGGAAATGGTCAAGGTGCTCACATTAAGTCTATTAGTTCTGCTACTTTTCAATCCTGCTTACAACCTCACCTCAAAATTTAATTGAATAATGTATTGCTTGTTCCTTCTATTACTCGCAACCTAATTTCTGTTTCTAAATTTGCCAAGGATAATAATGTGTTCTTTGAGTTTCACTCCAATTCTTGTTCTGTCCAAACTCAAAACTCTAAGCAGGTTCTATTAGAAGTCTCCTTAGGAGTTGATGATTTGTATAGTTTCAAGAGCATTCCACTCTCTCAGCAGCCAACATTCCAAAGATGTAATAGATCCTATTCTATGGCATTGTCGCCTAGGATATGTCAACTTTTAAACTGTTAAAGCTGTAATGAAATTGTGTGACATTCCTATTACTAAATTCAATAATGCATATTTGTTTTGTAAAGCGTGTTGTTTGGGAAAATATCATAGTATTCATTCTTCTCCTTCCCTTACACAGCACAACACTCCTTTTGTGTTAATGCACACTGATTTATGGGACCCTCACCTACTCCCTCTAGTTATGGTTATATGTATTATATAACTTTTGTTGATGCCACAACAAGGTTTACATGGATATACTTCCTAAAGTTCAAATTAGAAGCATTAACAACATTAGTTCAGTTTCACAAACTTAGTTTTCTACAACCATTAAAGTTGTTCAATCTGATTTTGGTGGTGAGTTTAGGCCATTTACAAAATATCTTAATGATCTAGGCATTGTTCATAGATTAACTTGCCCACACACTTCTCATCAAAATGGGACTGTTGAGCGTAAACATAGACAAATAGTTGATATGGGACTAACTATGTTAGCACATGCCTCTATGCCAATCAAGTTTTGGGATCATAGTTTTACCACTGCTATTTATCTTATAAACCAATTACCTACTACTCCTTTTTCCACTTTTACCTCACCATATCATGCTTTATACAATACCATGCCTGATTATAAGACTATGAAACATTTTGGTTGTTCTTGCTTTCCATCTTTGAGGCCCTATAATTGACACAAACTTCAATTTATGAGAGCTGAGTGTGTAAATCTTGGACTGTCACCACATCACAAAGGTTTTAAGTGTCTTAGCGCTGATGGGAGAATCTATATCTCTAAGGATGTTATTTTCCATGAATCCCAAATTCCATACTCTCAATTGTTTCCTCCTTTAGTGTCCCACTAGAAGTCTTCTTCCATTTCTGAGTCTTTGTCTGTTTTACCAATTTTAGATCCATCACCATCCTTACCTCCTTTAAACTCTCACTCTACATCTCCTTCATTGTCCATTCCCAATTCTGGCCATGCTGATGACCAATCTGTGTCTGCATCTTCTACTGCAGAATTAATTCCCTCTGTTGTTTCAGTTCCAAATTCCAGTGCAAAAATTCTTTCTTCTGCACCTGCTTTTGTCAATTCTAATCCAGTGCAATCTCCCCTAGAACAAAATTTAAATAATCACCCTATGCTCACTAGATCCAAAATAGATAATTCCAAACCCAAAACCTTTCTGGTTACTACAGAACCAAAGACTGTGAAGCATGCTTTATCTTATTCTAATTGGAGGTCAGCTATGCAAGCTGAATATGAAGCACTTGTTAAGAATAATACTTGGTCTCTTGCTAAATTGTCATCTCACAGAAAAGCTATTGGTTGTAAGTGGGTTTTCCGAATTAAAGAGAACCCAGATGACACTATAAATAAGTATAAAACAACGCTTGTAGCTAAATGCTTTCACCAACAGATAGGACATGATTTCATTGAGACTTTCTCTCCTGTTGTCAAGCCTATCACCATTCGGATTTTGCTGACTTTAGCACTCGCTAACAAGTGGAATATTCAGCAAATTGACATAAACAATGCCTTCATTAATTGTTTCTTACAAGAGGAAATTTATATGCAGTAACCTACAGGGTTTGAAGCAAGTGACAAGACCTTGGTATGTCGGCTAAACAAATCACTTTATGGCTTGAAACAGGCACCTAGGGCCTGGTATGAAAGGTTGTCCAAAGCTCTCATGCAGTTTGGTTTTAAAAACAGTAATTGTGATCCTTCATTGTTCATATATAATTCCACATAAGTCACACTTTATGCCTTGGTTTATGTTGATGACATCCTGTTGACAGGCTCCTCATCCTCAATGATTTCATATTTAATTGGTAAGCGGCATTCTGTTTTTGCTCTTAAACATTTTGGGAAGCCTGATTATTTTTTGGGCATTGAAGTAAAGTATCAATCAAATGGTTCTATTGTTCTCACTCAAACCAAATATATTAGAGACTTATTGCAAAAAGCTAACATGCCTGATTGTAATGGCATCTCTACTCCTATGGTTTCAAGTTGTAAACTCAGTAAATTTGGGTCAGAATTACTGCTTAATGCTTATCAATATCGCAGTATTGTTGGTGCACTACAGTATGTCACCTTAACAAGATCGGACATAGTCTATAGTGTCAATAAGGTGTGTCAGTTCATGTTCTCTCCTCTGCAATCTCACTTTTTAGTTGTTAAGAGAATTCTGAGGTACCTCAATGGAACTATCACTCACGACCTACTGTTGCAACCAATTCCCATGGATGCTAAATTTTCTTTACGAGCCTACAATGATTTGGATTGGGGTAGTGATCCTAATGACAGGCGTTCAACTTCAGGATCTTGTATCTTTTTGGGTCCAAACCTTATAGCCTGGAGCTCAAAGAAACAAACCTTGGTGGCTCGATCTAGTGCAGAAGCAGATTATTGAGGTTTAGCCAATTCCACCTCTGATCTTGTGTGGGTTCAATCCTTATTGCGTGAGCTCAATGTTCAGATTCAGCAACCTACCTTGTTGTGTGACAATCTGAGTGCAATCATGATTGCACACAATCATGTTCTTCATTCCCAAACTAAGCATCTTGATCTTGACATTCACTTTGTTCTTGAGAAGGTTGCAACCAAGTCTCTTGTTGTTCAGCATGTGCCTGTCAGTATGCAGTTGGTTGATGTCTTAACAAAGTCTCTCCCTACTTCGCAATTTCTTGACTTAAGGCCCAAACTCAAGGTTGTACCATCCTTGAGTTTGAGGGGGGATAATAGAGTATGTGTTAGCCTTGTTGTTGTTAACATTACATTACTGTAGCCCATGTGGCAAAGTTAATTACTCTCATTGTGTATAAATACCAAGAATGTAACATAATTGATAGAATGAAAAATCATTTTTCTCACTTTTCAGTTCTGTTACATGCACATTAGGTATACAGATATTAATCACATGGTACTGTATTACCCTAGTTAGAGTTTACCCATTGTCATCCCAACTCACACCCTTATAACCCATCCCCTAAACACATCTTCATAATCTCAATTGCTATTTTTGCCAAGCTGTCATTCTTTTCCATATCCTTCCTCTTACCCTGCATCACCTAAACAAACCAACGGATTTATAAACCAGGAACCCAATGAATTCCCAAATCCCCTCTTACTCCCCTTTAGTCAGGTCCAAGATTTAATTTTCGCTAATTCTATCCATTATTTGAACTTGTATTCCTTCAAATTGCATAGCATTCCTAGCCTCCCACAAGGCCCATACCAATGCAAACCATATCGCCCTCCACCCTTCCCCATCCAATCATTTCCCTCCTAACAATCTCATAAATTGTTGGAACTGTGTTTGCACCTCATCATGTATCACAATTTCACATCCCAACAACCTTATACAAATTAATCATACCTTTGAAAACCATGAGCACTCATAAAACAAATGATTTATTGATTTCACTCCTTTATTACACCCTATACACCAAACCTCCCCGTATGATATCATTAAAGTCGACCAAGTGGATCAACGAATTGACACACCTCAAATTCAAGAAAAATAACCAACACATTGCTAACTTTCTACATATTAATCTGAAATGACTCTTAATGGAAAAGAAACGCAACATGGAGGAAGGGTCTTCTTCCTTCCTTCCAAAAACCATGAAAAAAGCAACGAGAGAACGGGAAGGAGAGGGGTTAAAATCAATTTCAAAGTAAAATAATTTTATTTTAATATTTTTATTCTAAAAGCAAATTAGCATACATAATTTTTTATTTAATTTAAAAATTAATGTTTAAAAATAATTTCAACTCAAAATCAATTATAAAGTCAAAATTAATTCATCAATGTATAATTAGGCCTTTATTGCCTTTTTTACTCCTAACTTTTTAATTTTTGATGAATTTAATTCTCCAACAAATTAATTTGACCTATTTTATCCTAAATTTCAAAGAAACTTGCAAATTTTATCCTCTATTATTCATCCATTAATAAGCACAGAAATTTGAGGTAAAATTTACCAAAAAAACAAAAAAAAAGTTAAGTTTAAAATCCAACAAAAAATTGGGTTCAAAATTTGTCAAAAAATAAAAATTAGGAATAAAAATATAATTATGTTAGGAATAAGATGACATAGTGTAAAATTTGTAAGTTTCTTAAAAAATATGGGTAAAATAGGTCATATTAATTTGTTGAAGGTAAAATTAATCAAAAATTAAAAAATTGAGAGAAAAAAATACAATTAAGCCTATAATTAAAAAGGGGAGTCGACATCTAAAAATTAGATTAAATCCTGACTACTTTGAATTTAATAATAAGTTATTGGTTTGAGTGATACTCGACTTCCTTAAGCAAGACATCAAGTTTGAGTCTTATTGATAAAAAAAAACATGATTGAGAATAGACCTTATTAAAGATGGTCAATCATGTTCTCCAACATGCATCAATATCATATATACTGAAAGAAAAAATTAGGTCATTGTGTTTATACGCTTAAATAAAATAAAATGAAAACACACCCACCAATACATGATTTATAATAACTTAAACATACTACATTCATCGGATTAAATCAATTCCATCAAAAATTGATTCTATGAAACTCTAAATCAAACAACCGCCAAGACTCCTTGATATAAACCATTATATCCCAACCAGTTCTAGTATATAAAGAATAAAGAGAAATATTATCAATATCACTTTATATATTCTTTTAAATATCTTCTTAATTATTGACTAAATTTTATTAAAAATCGTAAAACCTTGTGGATCTCATTTCTCTTTTTTTATAGATGCGGTCTTATTTCTTATTTAATTACTTTCACATTAAATTTTGTAATTTTTAATAATTAAAATAATAGAATATGTAAAAATTAGTATTGAAAGAATGCACCCCTGATTATATACATTGTCATAAGTATTACTATTTGCCTTCAATTCATCAAAAGTAATTCTAATCATTCATAAAAAATGTTTAATTAAACAATCTGCTTCAAAATAATTGAAAACTGAATCAAGACTGCTAAGACTGAGATTTAGCAAAACTTTATTGGTCATTAATTTGAAAATCAAATAGACTACAAGAATCAAGAATATCATGTCCACCTAGAAATGACACTCAACAGAAACCCATCAAATTGACAGTATTTCCACTTTTAATGCAAACTAGTGTAATATCAAACTCACTAAATCACCTTTCATAGATCAATCACAGTTCACACGTGATAGTTTCTGGATCTGGTTCAACAGGAAGTCTCCATGCTTGATAGTTGCTTGGTAAAGAGCATTCTTAGCATCAGCATGGTTAGTTTCAAGAATACCTGCAACTTTATCAATCTTGCAACGTAGTTCCATAGTGTAAACTGTGATAGCTCCCTGGAAGAAAATAAAAGTAATGAGTAGCCTCAAACAGATTTTAAAACCTTGCATTAATCAATATCAAATCAAAAGTGAGTCTGAAATGTATAATGAAATCCGTTGTCACTCCAAAGGCTTTTGCCATAGCATCAATTGTCACACTCTTGTACGATTCCAAAAACTGGGAATAAACAACAGTTCTGACCTCCCTTATGAAATATCGGAAATATGGATGCAAGTACCGGTCCAACTTGATTTGCTCCGTCAAACCAGTTGATTTTTTTTCTCAAAATGATACAAAACTATTAAAATAGATTCAAACACATGAATCAAACAAAACCTAAAATTATAGCAAGTTTAGCAACACAAAAAGAAAATCACTTGAAGAGAAGTGTCTATAGTGAAGGGCAAAACAACTTCAAGAGATAACTATAAAGGTAACAAGATATGCACTCCTCACCAAATGTTGTGAAGAAAATTTACAATCAAAAGGGAATTCAGAAACTCTGGAAGAAATGAGATTTTGTCAATTACTGAGATCTCAGGTGCATCCACTACCTGACATAAACAAACTGAAGTTAATAACATGAAATATGCAAAACATTTGACATGAAGCATAGAGGAAAAAGGTAAAATAGATTAAGAACTACCTTCTGCTTCAAAGACACTCTTATCCAATGATATAATGGTTGTCATAATAGTGTAAAATGCATGCCAAAGGCCCTCATATACTTTCAGCCAATTCTTTCTCTCCTAATCACCACCTTCTTCAAACAAACTTTCACCATGACACAAGTTAGAAAACCAAGAGTGATCGAAAAAACATGTCAAAGGGAAGAACTACAGATTATTTATAACCCACTAATTACCTTTTAGCTTTCTCAATGCCTTTAGCAATGAGATCAAAATCCATGTCAAAAAAACCAAGATGCAATGTATAAAACAACAGGTCCATCTTTTGTCCAACTGCAACTGTCTTGCTTTCTGTCATCTTGAGATGTTCCAAGGCTTTCTCCTGGTTTAGAAGGGACAACATCAAAAAAACAATTAGATTACAAGATTTGACAGGAAAAGAGCAAGAAATTATAATAAGATATACATGTTGGGAGTTGTTCCTTCCTTTAATGCTTGGTGCAAGACTCAAGCTTGATGAAAGTCCCAAGGTGTTGGAACTCTCACTAGGTGTAAGGCTCAAGGTCACACCCTTTGAGTTGTTTAATGTTTCTCCTAGATGATCTAGAATCTTCTCTCATCTCCAAGATGATCTAGAACTTTCCCTCCTCTTCTAGATGATCTAGAATCTTACCTACTCTCCTATAAGAATAGTTTGTGCGAGAGTTGTGAAGAAAAAAAAAGAGAAAATAATTTGAAAATACTTCTAAAGAGAAATTTGAATAAATATCATTATTGTAGGTGAGGTTTGAATGTAACCCCATTTGGTTGGTAAAGTTTGATATCTTGTATTCGTTATTTTCATAGTAGAAGTTTAATTTTAGACTAATATCTCGTGGGTTTTTACTTTTTTACATTGAGAAAGTTTTTCACATTAAAAGATTGTTGTGTTCTTCTCTATCTCTCTCCTTTGTGCACTTTTATTTTCGCTTCTGCATTGAATTTGAGGGATCACATCCCAACAATAACTTGTCACCAATCCGAATTAAAAATGAGGATTTTGATACTAAAAAAACATTTCTGGCAGGAAAATATCGAAGATTTTCTTAGAAGATAGGTTGAGGCACTTTACATACTTTGATAGCTTATGGTTTAGTCTTTACGGGGCCGCTTCATCTAAAGACAAGGTGCTGACTTGGATTAAAAAATAACCTATTTTCTCAAAGGCATATGTTTTTATTCCTATAGTCTGCTGGTAAATACACTAAATTTCCTTTATTGTCAGAGTCATTTCTTTATTTGTCAAAAAATAATCCATGGAATGCATACTTTGAAATCCCAATGTTGTAAGGGTCACTAGAGCCTTTTGATTTTGTGCTATTTTGGTGAAAGCTTGGAATCAACTGCCAGATCATGGTGCATGTTGTTGCTAGATTCTCTTGAAATGGCCAATCCAAGATGGTTCGAACCCGAGATTAGAAGGTGTGTCATTCCTCAACATTATCTACTTAATCTATCATCAACATGCACCGTGATCTAGTAGTTGGTTCCAAGCTTTCGCCAAATGACACATGATCAAAAGGCTCTAATGACCCCTACAACATTGGGATTTAAAAGTATGCATTTCATAGATTAATATTTGACAAATAAAGAAATGGATATTTGGCAATAATGGAAATTGAGTGCATTTACCAACAGACTATATGAACAAAAACGTATGAATTTAAGAAAATAGATTCTTTTCTAATCCAAGTCAGCACCTTGTCTTTAGATGAAGCGGCCTGGTAAAGACTAAACCATAAGCTGTCAAAGTAAGTAAAGTGCATTAATCTATCTTCTGAGAAAATCTTCCATATTTTCCTACCAAAAAAATTATATTTAGAAACAAGGTCTCAATTTTGAAGTTGCTCATTTCATATCATAAATCATTAGATTGTATCTCACTTCAAGCAAATATCAAAATTTCCACTCTTTAACTTGTCCTTGGGTCTAGAAAGTGCTTCCTTCAGTGTAGAAAGAACTTCTTTGGGTGCTAGAAAGTGCTTCATTGGGTCTACAAAGGATTTCCTTCGATTTAGAAAGAACTTCCATGGGTGTAGAAAGTGTTAACTTCAGTTTAGAAAATGCTTCCTTAGGTGTAGAAAGTGCTTCATTGGGACTAGAAAGTGTTTCCTTTGGTGTAGAAAGAGCTTCCTTAGGTGTAGAGAAAGTGATTCCTTCGGTTTAGAAAGTGCTTCCTTGGCATTGAATTTACTCTTCCTCTTTGTTGTTGTCAAAAATATTTTTAGTGAGATGAGTGTTGCATTAATTAATAATTATCTTCTTTTATTAAATTGTATCTTTTGTATTTAATTGATATTATATAGGTATCTTTCTCATTTCTTCATTTTCACTTTTTCCTATACATATATCTATACGCTTCATTGTAACTCTTTCTCTTTCTACATTGCAAGAAGTGTAACCAGTGATTTCCCTAACAACACAACATTCTAACTGCCTCCAACAACACAACCCTTTTCCGTACATGATGTACCACAACATCTTTCTTCCCTCCTCATTGCACTTATCCAGGTAACATCCTTAATGCAAGTAAAAACTATTTTAAACAGTTTGTAAATATGATAAAGTTTGTTACTGCCTATGTAAGATGTTACAATAATGGATAAGAAAATTGGTATGCAATGATAAATGATAAAGATGATGTGACACATTTTCTGAATGAGTGTACAAATTTTACAAATTGTAAAAAAAATGTTACACAGTTATTTGTTTCAACTTCTATTTTTATAAATAATGATATCAATTATTCTATTTACATAAATGAAATCAAATGTGTAAAGGTGTTTGGACATGGAACTGGAGTACAAGCTTAGTAAGCAAATTTTTTGTATAATAGAAAAAAAAGAAGTGCAAATCACAATCCTTATAAGAGAGTCTTAACTATGTTTTCAATTGGTAATAGTCATTCATCATATGTTTCTTACTCTTGACGTTAATGTGCTTAGGGGTTACTCAAGAAGTGGTGAATGAAACTGAAACAAGTTGGGTGTTGAGAGGTCTTTTGTTAAGGAGAATGAAGAAAATAAACTTATTAGATGGATGACAAGTTTGATCAATTAAAATTTTTTCCCAATATATCTCGGTGCATCTTCTCATTTTTTGTACTCAGGGAGACAAACATAATACATGTGTCTTATTAATGAATCACTGTCCATCTCATCTTCTTTACTTTTTTTTTTTTTATTAGTTTACACAACTTTCTCAAAACTACTTGATTGAAGATATAAGGAATGAAGAATTGTATTTGATAACTTTCCTCATCCCGTTGTGTCGTGATGCATATTTATATATTAATAAGAAAACAATAATTCTTTTGTTTATAACAAGATTCTTAAGTGGGAAAATATCATTTATTAGTGGTGTATAATCTTAGTTTATTTAATCATGTATACTTATATTATCAAAATTATTATTAAATAATGTTGGATGTTGATATAGAATAGAAACAACAATAAATTTTACAAAATTAAAACAAAAAAAAAAGTTTGAAACACAACATAATTTTAAACCAACTTTTAAGGAAGAATTTTTTACTTCTTATTTAAAAAGGGAAAATTATGATTTTAATTTTAAAACTGAGACAAGATAAATAAAAATACCTCCTCAACTAATCCCGTCTTCAATTTTTAAAATTTTTTTCCTTTTTTAATTAAATATATTTTAAAACTGTATACCCATAATTGTGAAAGTGAGTGACCCACCATTTTGGTTGAATGAAAAATATTTTCAAAAGAAAAAGTAAATTCAAAGTATTGAATTCTTTTTAAAATTATGATAAATTTTAGAAAAATAAAAGCAGAATTCTTTATTAATTTTTTTGATTTGTTTTAAAAAAAATTAGAAAACTAAAAACAAGAAGACAAAAAACTCTGGAAATGCCACATAACTATAAACCTAACTTAAAAAATGACTTTTTATAATTTGAAAATCAACTGTAAAAATTAATTTTAAAATCATTTAGTTTTTAAAAGTAAAAATTATGATTTTAAAACTTCTCATATTCCGAGAAAAGGAAATAAAAAAAATCTTAATATAAAGAAATACAATAGCAAAATAAAAATAAGGATACACAAGACGCAATAGCACCTATATTTCAGCTAGTAATAATAAAGTGGCATAAGTTTATGATATAGCTCCATGGAATGCCTTATATTCTTCACCAAATGAAATAGTTTTGATTGAGAAATAAAGAGAAACAATTAAACTAAATTTGAGTTTTGGAGACAGTCTTCCTACTTAATTAAGAGTAAACAAAGTATATACATTACAAATTTAGCTAGAGATAAGAAGAAAATAGGATAGAAATAAAAATTGGAGAAGATATCATACCAAAAGTTGAGATCAATACTACAAAATGATGGAAAAATCAATGAGAATGTCATTTATAGGAAATAAATGGGATGGCTAAAATGGATAAAGACATAGGAGGTTATTTATGATCACAAAGTACTTATCAAGCTCAAAGGCAAGTTTTATAGTATTGGCACATGTTCGACTACATCTATACTAATGAATAGAAAAAGATATGACAAGATACAAAATGATTATATGAGGAAATATTGGCATAAAACTGATTGAAGGAAAGATGACGAAAAATTGAATAAGGTTTGGCCATGCACAAAAAGATCACTAGAAGCATCTATGAGGAGGGCAGATTGCATGATTTTTTAGTAAATAGACTAAGAAGCACATTGAAGGAAGTTGTTAAAAGGGATTTCATGATATATATCGCTTAAAATTTGGTCTTTAATTGAGCTAAATGACATGTTATCCATGTAATTGGCCTCACGTAGTGAGATAAGGCGATTTGCTATCCATATAGTCAACCACACATAGTGAGCTAAGGCTTTTGTTGCTGTAAAGATCTTTGACCTTTCATTTACTATGATACAATGTTATGCATTTGTGCAAACTTGAGGTAGGATGTATGATATCTTGGATTTGAAATTTTTTGACAGTGTTACAAATACTCAACAATTCTTTATTATGAAGTACAAAACTAACAAAAGACAAGCATGTTGAAAAGATGATGAAAATAAACTCATGAACAAACAATCGTATGACATGGTACCATAATCACTGAGTCACATACTTGCATGACATTACTTAAAGAAAATCATGTTATATGAACTGCTTCGAAGTACTGAAAAGCTGATGTTTTTCATTATCATGGTTAAGACACCCCGTTTTCATTATCATCAATAACATTAGTAGCAATCTGTTAAACTCTACATTTATGCCAAAAATTATCAACTAAGCTAACAAAAATACCGGTTTTATGAATTTGAAAATGATTTAACAACTGTACAAATAGAAGCAAATTAGTAGTGTAAACATCAATTCCAAAGCAGAATATAATTCCAATAGAGTTGAACTACATGCATAGACGAGAGTACCCTCTCTACTAGAATCAAAATATGAAACATCCCTAAAGCTATTTTTATTTTTTTCGCCTGCCTCCTATTATCCTATGCAATATAATCAGTTGACAATAAAGTATGTTAGATCTAATCACTAGTCTGGTCAAGTTTGGGAACATCTAATTCAGTGAATCAAGTCTCTCATGAAACCTATCCAGGTCTTCAAAGTTAAACCAATCTTTTTTCATCTGCAGCATGTCAATGTCAAACATAACTGAATCAAAATGTGTGTTTTTAATAAATACATTTCAAGAACAGCAAATGAGATAACTTACAAAGTAAGGATATCCCTCCATGCTAAAATTATCAGGCGCATGCTCCAAAAACAAATTAATGAAATAAAGGATGAAAAATCCACATTCATTACCATCTCTTTGTTGTGGCACCTACAGTAATTTGTTTTTTTTCTTCAATCTTTGGTTAACTGGGGATGAAAATCATAGAAAGGGTGATAATTACCTTGGGCACCAAAAAAGGAATTTGAGATACAAGATGCTTAGCCTCAGGTCTGTCCTCTGTTTTATAAATATCTAATATAAATCTGAAAATGAACATAAAAAGCTTGCATGTCTTAAATACTCCACAACTGGACAATAATGTCTGATCAAAATAAATAAATACTGTTTAGGAATGACACACCTTCTAATCTCGGGTTCGAGTCGTCTTGGATTGGCCATTTCAAGAGAATCCAGCAACAACATGCACCGTGATTTAGTGGTTGATTCCAAGCTTTCACCAAAATGGCACAGGATCAAAAGGCTCCAATGACCCCTACAACATTGGGATTTCAAAGTATGCATTCCATGTATTAATATTTGACATATAAAGAAATGGCTCTTTGGCAATAAAGGAAATTGAGTGCATTTACCAGCAGACTATAGGAACAAAAACATATGACTTGGAGAAAATAGGTTCTTTTTTAATCCAAGTAAGCACCTTGTCTTTCGATGAAGTGGCCCTGTAAAGACTAAACCATAAGCTGTCAAAGCATGTAAAGTGCCTCAACCTATCTCCTGAGAAAATCTTCCATATTTTCCTGCCAGAAAAATTATGTTTAGAAACAAGGCCTCCATTTTGAAGTTGCTCCTTTCACATCACAAATCAGTAGACTGTAACTCACTTCAAGTAAATATCGAAATCTCCACTGTTTAGCTTTTCCTTGGGTCTAGAAAGTGCTTCCTTCGGTGTAGAAAGTGCTTTATTGGGTCTAGAAAGAGCTTCCTTGAGTGTAGAAAGTGCTTTATTGGATCTAGAAAGTGCTTCCTTCGATTTAGAAAGCACTACCTTGGGTGTAGAAAGTGCTTCCTTGCCATTGAATTTACTCTTCCTCTTTGTTCGCAATCGCTGGGGCACATTGCTCCAAAATTCACTTTCCATCACATCTTTTAAAACCTTTATTTTCTTGTTTCTGCATCCTAAGTTGATTTTTCTTTCTTGCTTCACAGAAACAACTGAGAAGAACAATGACAGACATAATCAACTTCTCCATTTGGCTCCCCAAGGAAATAAGGACTCAAAACACCATCATGCCATAGTTTTGAACCCCCAATACCCACATAACCACATTAAACACAAATTTTACTAAAGCACCCCCCACAATTTTTCCAAAATAAGAAAAGAACAAAACCAATGTTCAAATGTAAGAAAACGCAAACGAATCAACCAAACCTAGAAATCCAGTCATGGTCCCACAACAACAATTAAGCCACGTACCTAACAAATATACAAGTTCACAAAATAAAACTAAGGGTGATGTTGTTCATAACCACTAAAAACATAAACAATTACGTCCCCTTTTTTTACACATTTTTTTATTAGAGATAAGGGCACAACGCACAACTCTATTATGCCAAACTTCTGGTGTTGTGTACAACTCTATGACACAGTGACATGTTTTGCCAGCAAAACAAACCGATGACATGGCTCGCAATCTATGATTATGCAAACAGCAACATAATATGTCGTAAAAATTGGGGGGGTTGAATAGAAACCCTTAAGAAGTTGAAGAACTAACCTTGGTTGTCACTGAGTTTGCTAGTGTTCATTGATGCTGAGCGCAGATTCTTCTTATACTATTGCTGTTGTTAAGCAGAGTGTGTTGCTCAACTCAATGGAGTGTTTCCTTTTGAGAATAACGTTCCAGAAGGAGAAAGGAGTAACCAGGTAAATAGGGTAGCGCTCAGAGCACTTGAGTGTTTGGTTGGGGCATGGATTCCCCGCAATCGGCATAACACGCAAGCATACGGTTGAGTAAACTGGAACCGTGGGATGATGATCCGATTGCTCACGTTTTGAGTGGGTTTCCTACTCTGATTTATCGGTTGTGAATCTTGGGCCGTTTAATCTTGATCGAACGCTTCGATTTAAGTGAGGCATTTTCATCCTGCACTATATGTTTTTCAACATACAACATATTGTAATAGTGTAAAACCCAAAATACCCCTGTATGTAAGTAATTAGTTTAGGTTTATATTTTGAAATTGTTCAAAAGCTGTGCGCGTTTTCGTTTCCTCTCCCTCGGCTTCGTTGTTGTTGCGTTTCCTCTTCTTCTCTCTGGTGGTGTGACGGTGGTGGCATTGCTCCGGGTGGTCGTTGGAGTTGCAGGTGACTGGTGATCGTGGTTGGGTTGTGCCGTCGGTGGTGTTGTTGGTAACGTGAGCGGTAAGCGTTTCTGGGGTGATTTCGGATTGGGAATTCCGTGGGTAGGATACGGATTGTTCATTCCGTAAGCAGGGATTGGGGCCTTACGGATTAGGCAATCCGTGGGAGGCTTACGGATTACCTAATCCGTATGAATCTTACGGATTAAACAATCCGTAAGATTCATACGGATTACCTAATCCGTAAGCCTCCCACGGATTGCCTAATCCGTAATGCTCCCACGGATTGCCTAATCCGTAATGCTCCCACGGATTGTCTAATCCGTACCCTTCTCACGGATTGTCCAATCCGTAAATTGCCTGTGTTAAAAAAATTGACAGATTGCCTGAATTGAGTGAATTGGCTGAGCTTTTTGAAATTATTATGTTTAATTTGAAAAGTTACAACTAAGTGAATTGGTAAATTCGATGTGGAATATTGATTCTAGGTGTTTTTAATTTGGATCATAATGGGTTGACATTTGTTTTAAGTTTGGTGTTTTTGTTATGTCACTGTAGTTTTTGCACTTATTGTATTTCTCTGAGTTATGAGTACTTATTGTTCTTGCAAGGTAAATTGACAATGTATTTGTTTTGTTTCGAATTTTGAGTAACACAAATGTATTTTGAAGTTCAACTAATGACAAACTTAGAAATGGTAGTTTGTTCAAGACATATTTTGAAAGGTTATGTATTTGTTTTGTGTTAGTCATTGTTCATGCAAGATACTTGGGTGGGCTATATTGACTCTATTGTGTTATTCATTGTTGTTGAAAGATTGATGTCAAGCACAGTGATACCTGTGAGAGGCATTGTTAGTGCAAGATATATGTGTGTTGCCTATACATGTGTTATTCATTATTGTTGCAAAATTTGGTTATTGTTTATAACTGATGTATTCATTCATTTGTTTTTTTTTTTTTCATGCGTATGTGTCTAAAATTTGTCAACTGAATAAGCTGTTGGATTATTATTGGTACAGGATATGGTGAAGACATTAAACCTGCGTAAAAATCTGGATACAGCTGTTGATGCGGAGGAAGGCGTTGAACGCCAAAGGCCTACCGCATCTGCTCGTAAACGACGAGCAACTAGTCCTGTTGTTGAGGAACCAGTTGTTGAGGACGTGCAGGTCCAGGTAGACACTAGACATGTCGGAGATGACATAGGTAATCAGGGTGAAGGATTTCCAGGTGGTCCGGAAGACCCTTCCATTTTGAAAGGCTATGGTAACCACATTGCTCTTAGAGTCTGGGCCGGAGAGGTAATTTGACGACAAAGTATATGATATAATGATGGTTGAAATTGAAAAGTTTATCTCCTCTAACAACCATTTATTTGCAGGATCGTCCTGAGCTAAAATTGGCCTCTCACGGACGCAAGGTTGCGAAATTTGGACCCCCCGCCGTTGAGATTGAAGGACTGGTCGGTTGTACTGGGTTAAGCCCACTAATATCATCCTCGGTCGAGACTGGAGACCGGGGATTGATATCCGCCTTTGTGGAGAGGTGGCACCCAGAGACCAGTAGCTTTCACCTTCCCATCGGAGAAGTGACGCTGACACTAGATGATGTGGCTTCTCTGTTGCACTTGCCTGTGATGGGAGCATTCCAGACCTACGATGTACCTTAACAAAATGATTACCAAAGACATGCCCAATACATATAACGCGATGCACAGATGGATCTTGAGGTGGTTGGTTTTTAAGAGGGAAAAATGTCATACTTTGCTGTAGAGAAAGAGAAACAAGAATGACATTATACCTAGACGCAATGACATGTCCCATGTCGGTGATATCCATCCACTTATCCATCGTAACCTACAAAAAAATTAACTAGGCATAACATATTTTGAACATTAAAAGCTTCTAAAGTTTAACATGGATGCACAGGTGGATGATAATTTCGTACCTTTGATAAACCGTCAACAAAAAGTGAACGTTTTAACTGTTCAAACCTCTGAATGCCGCCAAACAAGGGTACATATTGATCAGACGATTCTGCAAGTTCTTTAAGCAAATGATTACGTACCAACGCCCAACAATCCTCCCCATAACCTAATGCATCAGCAATGACACGATATCCACAATTACCGTCAGCCTTAACATCAGTTATGTCCACAATGAATCTGTGCATAAAAGGATGAAATTGATGGATCATCGGAATGTCCCTGTTCTTATAAGTCTGTTCATTCGACGAAGAAGACCTTTTATGTGTCGAACAACTATTTTGCACCGACTGTAATTCATCCACATACTCAAAGTATGACGGATCCCGTTTTGTGGATCTTTCATGTTTCGTGTGCTTATTTTTTGGGGCACCTTTTGTTTTGACCTTTTCAGGTGGGGGCTGCATAGAAGTTGAATCAGGAAATGCAAGTTCTTTAAGTTTAGTCTTAAGTGTGACTTTTCCGCACATGTCTAGCTTTTCAAACCTGTCCGAGATAGCCTCTATCTCATTCACAATGTTAATATCCCCATCATCTTCACCTTGATGTGAGAAATTGAGTCTTCGCCAAAACAAATGAACACTAGAAAGAGGTATGCTGCCAAGAACAACCTTAGCCAGCTCGCATGCACAAGGGAGACCAAGAGTAGTACGCACCACACATCCACAACGAGAGGGATTTTTGCCCGCATAATGAACTCGTTGATACTCAGCTGCAATCTGGTTTAGTGCATACCTGGACACCATGCCTATCAATCTTTTGTACAATGTTACTTTAAAAACATGACCCACCACATGAGTGCTTCTTTCCAATGATGACTTAATGTCAGCATGTTGCAAGGTCATCATGTTATTCATCGCGTCCCACACACTACATAAATCTCCAACGCTATTCTGAAGTAGCCTCTTTAGAGTCCAATGAGCAGACTCAACCCTGCGTTTAAGAAAGACACATTAATACTAGTAAATTATCCAATTGAATTACACGACAAAGTAATGACATTAAAAAATTGGACTACCTGTTAGTCGTGGTGTTCCCCAAATGCATCACTTTATTTGTCCATGCGGTTACAAATCTTTCTTTGTGAGGATGCAACCATGTGTCTTTCACATAATCAACAAACGTCGGTCATGGTGAACAAGCAATCTCAAACTTGGTAAGGCAATCATCATATTGCTTCTCAGTACCACAATCAATAAGACTCCTCCATGCTCCCATGACGTGATCCCAAGCGTTCTTTTGTCTAATAAAAGTTTTACATTTTGCCTTAACATTCTTGTCAATGTGAAACCGGCACAATAAATTGGTTGTGTCAGGGAAAACTGTTTTGACGGCGTTCATTAATGCTGTATCTCTATCAGTAACAATGACAACTGGGAAAAATTCACGCTTAAGGAATATCCCCCTGAACCGTTCAAGGGCCCACACAAGATTGTTAACACGCTCCGCCTCTAAATAGGCAAATGCAGCAGAAAATGTCATGCCAGTGGGTGTTACACCAACAATGTCCAGTAAAGGAAGTCTGTACCTGTTTGTTTTGTAAGTATTGTCTATGCAGAACACTATATGATATGCATTGCACAAATTAACTGCATCCGGATGTGCCCAAAATAGGTCACGTACAACATTATCTTCCTTCAATCTATGCCAATGAATATAGCAGTCGCGTTGAAGAAGCTTCATTAATTGTTGCATTTCAGTATTATTGCCTCTAATACGCGTCCGGTATGCATATCTTGCAGTGTAAAGTTGCTTTAAACTTGTATAACTGTTGGCATTATGATCTTTCAAAGTTAACAAAATATTTTTTGGTTTGACCATGGACTTTGTCATATCAGCAACAACGATCTTCTCCCTCTCAGTTAGTCGACCAGCATATGGGTGACCATACAATGAGGTAGCCAAAGCATGATTATGACTGCCACATATTACTTTTACAACCCACCCTTGACCTCCTGGGACTGGTTTGGCTCTTAACTTAAAAGGACATTCACATTTCCTCGTGCTAGTAGTTGATGGTACCAATCCTTTTCTCCATGATCTATACTTTCCGCTCCTTTCACAACCAATTAAAACATACGACGTTGTTCCCAGCTTGCCATTTGCCATGCCACTCCGCATTATCACAGCTACAAAACAATTCTCATACGCAACTGTGCGAGCCCATTTCAATACGTCCTCACGGGAATCAAACACCTACCAACAAGGAGAATTCATTTTTAATCAACTAATTGATTCTTTTAACAACTTAAAGTAATGTCAAATTCATATCCATACCTGAGATGTACTGAAAGCTGCAGAACAATCAACTAAAACATTTTCATTTTCTGGGGCATCATTTTCTTCTTCAATGTCTTCATTCATAATATTATCCTCAGACATAACACTGTCATACATCCAATCTTCGTAGTTCATCTTCACAAATCAAAAAAGTTTCTTACATAGACAACCAACAATTACGCAAACTCATAAATTTTAACAACAATGAAGTCATACAATATTACAAATTACACACAAGCATATCATGTTAATTATCTAAGTTATCCATACTCATTCATGCTCAAAATTTTAAAGACTAACGTAAACCCTAAACAAATTACTTTTTACATTTAATAATAATTTATTATGATAATTTTTAAAATTATTTTCCCTGAAATTTGGTAAAAAGATGCATACGGATTGCATAATCCGTATGAAACATACGGATTGTATAATCCGTACGTTTTAAATTCGTGACAACCATACGGATTATGTAATCTGTATGCTTCTTACGGATTACATAATCCGTTCGTTCCATTAAACATCTTTACGGATTGTACAATCCGTATAATCTATACGGATGAATCAATCCATGCACAGTGAAAAAAAAAATGCTACAGTGCACACTCACCTCGACGCCACCACGACAGCAACCAGCAACGACCACCACCACCAGGAACGCTCCGGCGACACAGTTTACTAAGCCAATGCAATGTCACCACCACCACTACAACGAATGCAGCTACAATGCGATCACCCAAAGGAAGAACACAGCAAACGAAACCGGAATAGCACAGCAGGAGCACGAGGGATATTTTTATCCTTAGTATTTTACAGCAAGGGCATTTTTGCCATTAAAAAAAAATATATAGTGCATGTTGAAAAACATATAGTGTAGGATGAAATTGCCTTTAAGTGATTGCTGAGTGCCTGATCTTGTGACTACACACAAAGACCAAACTGGATCCATTTGCTTGGGCGGGTAGGACAAATTCACTTTTTTATATAGTTAAAAATTGTGACGAAAAGAAAAAAAAAACTGTGACAAAAAAAGCGGTTAATTATTTTTTGTCTTTTTTTTATATTAAGAAGGTTTGAAATAGAAGGAAAATATCAAAAGTTTATAAACCATGTTTGCCCTCATAAGTCTTTTTTGTTTGTTTGTAAATTTCCATTATAAGTTACATTAGTCATTTTACGAATTTTGAATTTAATAGGGTTACATCTATCCTTTCGAGCTTAGTTAATCTTTATTTACATTATTTAAAGAAATAAAAAATACTTTTAATAAATTTTAGAAAATGGGAGGTCTTTGCATGTTTGCCCTTCCATACTAAATTTGCACGGTTTTGAAAAATGGGAGGTCTGTATTTTAATTTTTGAATAATTTTCTTCATTTGTATTTTTATCTTTTCTATCATTTCTTAATATTTTCTACATATAATTCATTTTGTAGTTTCTAAGTTCTTATTTTTTATTTCTTTTTTAATAATTTGTAAATATAATTTATAATAATAAATAATAAGTTATTTATATTTTATAATTTATAATCATTTGATATTTTAATTATTTCTTAAACTTTATATTTTTGTATTAAGATTAATTTATATTACTAAATAAATATAAATATATAAATGTAAATGTGTATATATAATATACTATAATTTTAATTATAATAATATTACTTTATTTTTTCCTTTTCCCTCCTAGCAAGTCAAAAAGAGTCTGTTTCATATATTTTCTTTGCAAATGGTCCATGTCCTTCACACTTTTTTTAGGGCTCATTTCCTTCACACTTACAATGTACTTACGCTGCTTAACCGCTCAATCGTGGCAATCGCAAAATGCACCCCAATAGATTACTATACTTCACATATGTATTTTTTGACATTTTTATCTCTAAATTACCCACTTTCTAGAAAGTAAAGTGTAAGAATAAAGCAGGGTGGTTGGGTTGCAAGATATGATGAAGGTTGACGAAGGTGCTAAAACTGATGGGTTGGGGTTGATGTACAGGGCGATGACAGTGAGTGGATTGTGCATAGCAATCTCAACAACTCCATCATTTACTAAAACGCGAAGTGTAGGAAATTTATCTCGTATTCGATCACTCACATGTCGACAACAAAAAGAAACACCATGAGCACGGTAGCGTTGTTAACAATGCAGGGAGGGATTCGTCGATGATGGAGGCAAAGTCGACATAGCAGACAAGGCTGAGGCCAAAGTAACACGTGCGACATCAAGGGGTGTGTAGGGGAGCATTGACATCAACCTCGTCCCCTTGTGAGAATATATACAATCCTAAAATATACAATTTCTTATAAAAACAAGGACCCGATAAAACATTAAATTAGCAGAAATAATTAGCAGTTTAGCATGTTATAGAATTTGTATTCTGGGCTAGAATCCATCCACAATAGCTTGAAGCATCACTAATCCCCATTTAAGTAGGGAATTTTAATGGTCACTTTGGATGCATCAGAAGGAAGAACAGGACCTGCCTTGAGTGAATTTCTTACTGACTCCAATGCTCGGGAAGTTTGAAGAGCCATCTCAGCATGGAGCTGTATACATGTCATAGCCATCTACACAATAACAACGACAAAAGCTTAACTTAAACATATCATAGCCGTCTATAGTTTAAAAAAAAAATTAGAACAGGAAATTAACAGGAGTTAAACCAAACAATAGAAGGGTGATAAGGGGACAAGGGGCCTTTGCAAAGCTCTATAGCGGAATAAAAAAGGCCAACAGTAAAATTCCTAGGATAATACCAAGCTGTCTGGGTTAATATTTTAAAAGCTAATATTGTGATGAATCATTCAAATAAATATGAAAATAGAAGTCCACAATGAGACCAAGTGATGTATCAGGACATACGTTTAACTGTAACTATATTTGTAACCTTATCACCATTAAATAACTCTAGACCAATCCATAGAAACCTAAACCTTTTTATATGAACAGAGTACAAGCAGATATATTTGAAAAGCTTGTAAGAAAAGGGAGACAAGACAAGGATTTTAAACCTCTTTGAAGCTTCAAATTTTCTTTTGCTTACCGTATAGCATTCTTTATCTGTGTCTGACTCGGCTACATCAAGTGCCCATGTGCGAATCCATTCAACGCCAGTTGAAATTTCAACATTTCCTTCGAGTAAGGAGGATGAAATGTAAGTAGGATGAAGGGCAACCAATACACATGCAGCCGCAAAAAGGACGGCTCTTCTCACATATGCTTCCCGGTGATGGCATACCTCTCTGCATGAGTTAAAAAGCAAAGTGACAAGTTTTCCTGCATTAGCACACTAGCAAAAACAACAAAGTAGCAAGAGGAAATATAAACATATACAATCAATAGGACACTGAAATATCAATTCCATTAGCACACACAAGCAACACACTTTGAGGGGGTGATTAAGATTTTAGATTATGTCAATCCTCATAGGGTTTGCAATTAAATAGACAACTAATGTCTTATAACCAGTACCTGGATCTTAACATATTCAGGAGGGAAGGAGCCAGCACAGAAGCTTCTGGATGCATGGCTACAGATTTCATACAGACCCCAAGCATATAAATGAGTTTCCCCAAGACAATAAAATCCCTGCCAAGCAAGTCCACACCATGCCTTTTTTTATCATATCCCTCCATTGCAGGAAGCATGAATGCAGCAGCATACATGGGAAACTTATTATGAGAATACTCCATCTGGTTTTGTTGTGCAGGGGATTGGAGGCTCCACCGGCGTGTTTTCCCTTTCGTGACCTGATTAGGTTTTGTGGGAAGTTCCCTCTCATAGCTATTTGACCAATTCAAAAAAGAGCCAGTACCTGAGATCTCTTTCCAGGAACCAGCTCCAGGAGTCCCTGTGCTGCTGGGTAGGAACCAAGGTCGGGTATCTGAAACAACTGAAATAAGGGAACTAATCTGATGTTTGGGTTTCATAATTTTTGATTCAGCAAGCTCCTGAGCTGCTTCAGTCATGACATCTAGTATCATAATGCGCTGACTGATATCTACATTAGGTGAATACAGAAGCTTGTTTAGTGTCTCGAGTGATTCAAATGGGCAGGTAACTGCTAAGGCAACTAATGATCTTTGTCTTTTGTCTTCAGTTGATTCTTCTGCACCTTCTAAAGCTATATCAGAGCAACGAACCTGAACAAGAGTTCTGGTCAGATCCCTTGCTGCATGTTTTAGTTCGTCCGGGGATGCTCTTATGAGCTTTTCAGCTACATCGATAGCCCTTTCCACCTGCAGTAAAATTCAAAAAAAATTATAAAACATCAAATTTCAGCAAAAAAGCAGGATATCAAGAGAGGACTACAAACTGGTTTTTGAATAGCTCAGTCTAAAGTCTAAACCAATAATATAATACTTGGTAATCGCAGTAAGTGTTGAAACACTTAATTAATAACCAATTATTTTTTTTCTAACAAGAAATCAAATAACATTAAGCATAGACATGGCAGATGATCAAAACAAAATTAAAAAGTGTTTTTAGAGAAAATTACAAACCCCATCGGCATCATCAGATTTTCTAAGGGCTGCAACTACATCAGCCAACTGTGAAATTTTTCTTTTCAAATCTGAGTCATCATCTGACAAATCATACGGCTGTAAAGATGAATCATTTGAAGAATATGAATTCTCACTTGCACTGTCATCAACGTCCTCCTCGTTATCGTCTGATTCAAGATTCAGTGATGCTAGATCAATAATCTCATCTGGATCAAGCCCATTAAAGTCCAAGAACTTCTTTTTACCCTTTACATGAATACATTTCTCTTTATTGGAAGGGGAATCAGAGTCCCTCTCTGGACCTGACACCGTATACATTTTTGTCCCCTCAACACTTTTTCCTCCACAATTTGAGGCAGTCAGATTCCCTTTCTTGGGGATAGTGAATCCAAATCCCCAATCAATAGTCTCCCCGCTGCAGCTATCATCAAGGTACAGAGGATTCTTTGGATCAATAATTTTAGACAATGCCAAAGCAACACAACTAGCCATTTTTCTAACTAAATGATTAGGACTCTCCAGCCTACCTGAAACAATTACACAAAATTGGAAGTCAACAACTCATTCTGCGAGTAGGAATGGTAACCCATTTTTAATCAGATTTACAAGACTACTGAGTGGGTGTTAAAGTATATGCACAGTATAAACAGTAGCTTCTAAGCTGAGTTTATTTTCATCCAGCTGTCAGTTAGTTTATACTGAGTTGTTGACAATCAGAATTAGAATTTTGTTTTGTAAAATTTACCATTGAGATTTAATAATATCAAAAATCATTCAGTTTTAAGCCCTCTCTATTTTCTCTCTGCTCTCTCACTTTCTCTTTCTACCTTCCTATATTTTCTCACTTTCTATTCATAATTGATAGTTGAGATCACTCTGAGTAGGAGTTGGATGGAGATTGAAATGGACCCGCAGAAAAGGAATTCATCAAAGCAGTGAAATTTTTAATGCAAATTATTCTATCATGTTTTACAATATAAAATTTTCTTGATGAATATATAACACAATGGTGAAAATCCAGTAACATGCCTTATTGGAATTTATTCATGCATACTAGACTACTATTAGCAAATATGAAAACAATTAAGTGATATTTTAAACTATTGGTTGTTAAATTCTTATTGGAATTTATTCATGCGTACTAGACTACTAGTACCACTTGAACACTGGAGAAACATCCTTAATTCAACTTAATTTCTTAAACGGCAAAAAATTGCTAATGGGTAGCAGGAAAATGAAGGTCTGGGAATGCTGGCTTATAAACCCTACAAAAACAACCTAAATTTGATAATATTGACACATTTGACTTGACCGAAAGCAGGATCACAGAATAAAACTGGAAGTTCAAGTGGAACCATTCCCTGTCCAGAACACATAAATTGTTTCCAGATGTAACACATCCATTGGGTAGGCCTGTTATTTAAAGTATTCTAAAGGATTATGGGTAGGCATCATGCAATAGTTCCAATCCCACATAATCCCTCTTTCCTTATTATCAAGACACCCAACAATTAAGTAAATGATAATTACAGCTAACTCCTAGAAGAATAAAGTGCATGGCATTCTTCATCCCATCCAATTCCTCCTTCGACGTTGTCTCCAGAGAAAGGCCTAGGGCAGCAGATATGTCTGAGATAAATTTAGGAAACATAAATAAATAAATCACATTAATAAAGATGGCATTGGATCCAGTGAATGCTCAGAGGAGGAAAGTGTGTGAGATTGTTATGATTGTAATGCAGCAATTTACATCAAATGGGGTGTGAGCCTTGACACGACAGTAAGGTAACTTCATGCACTAAGCCACCATTTTTTTAAATTCACATCCAGAAGCTATGTACTCTATTCCACATGCTTTTCACTCAGTACATTAGTACAATTAAAAAGGATACACACTTGTTGCTCAATAGGTGCTGTTTGCACAAATTCTTTCTTAGACCATACTGCGAGCAGGCGTTGGACAGCATTCAAAATCCCAGGGTGATTATGTCCTGATAATGAGGTACCAGGTGGGCTTTCATGAACAGCAAATTGAAGGATCCATTTCAGGCAGCTAATAGGGAATACTTTCCATAGCAGGAACTTGTCAACAAACATAGACCTGAGGAGTTGCCATGGGAACATAGCAAAACAAAGGGACATAAGCATATATAAAGTAATAGTAATACGGGAATTTCATTACAGTTTCTATTTAAAAATTAAAAAATTAAAAAAGAAGAGGGAAAAAGTGCTTATGATGGTGATGGTGTAACACCCCAATATTTATCTTCTATTATATTATGTAAATAAATAGTGAAATGTGTTTTATATAATTATTTTAATAAATAATATTTTAGTGTAAATGATGTCATAGAAAGTATGCCTATATAAACCATGTTGTGTGCACATAGTAGTCAACAGTGGGAAATAGCAGCTTGACGGAGGTTTAATCCCCAAGTGTGACAAAAAATCACTGTGTAGTGGTTTCATGGCTGTAGCAGTCATGACTATATTCCAGTGCAAAAAACCTCTTTTCTGGCCCTAAAGTGGTGTCATTTTGGTGCTGCTGTTTTAGGGGGGCAATCTTGAGATTTTGTCCCCCTTTTTCATTTAATCAGAACAGAGTCAGAAACCCTATTTCCCACCGTAACTTAACTTGCACAAACACTAAACCCCCGCTCTTCTCTCCAACGAAGGCCCACCTTTCTCCAGCAACAATGCGGCATTGCATTTTTTTTGGCCATTTTCAGCAAACTCATATCTGCTGAGCTTGCGCAACCCTGTTCTGACCTGTACAGACATCTTGGTATCAAACAGATCTTTTACCTCTCTGCTCTAACCTCTGCTCTCTTGTTCTTCTGAGTTCTACTCTACCCTATATTTTATTTTATTTTCCTAATTGGTTTTTGCCTTCCCAGTTGAAGGACAGTAACGGCTTCATCCACTCAACCACAGGGATCTACACCAACCACTGCCTCCACCTCAGCATCAGTCTCTTTCTTGTACACTGACATGTGCATTTAATTCTCAAATTTTGACCTTTGATCATTAATTATGAATGTCTTTGTATCTTAAAACTTCAAAACAGTGGTCATCCCACTACCCGCTACAGATTTTTTGGAGTCAGCCACTCCGCATTGCTATTTGGAATTGACTACTATGTCATGTGCATCATAGCGCAAAGACCAAATGTCAATAATAACCAATAACATGGGAGCTGCAATTTTTATTTCTTTAAAATCAAATGGACCATTATCTTCAGATCATCCATGAACAAACGCAAAATAAACTAATATTTTCACTCACCTGACAGAAGCCTGAAGCTTAAAAATTCGATGGAATAACAACCACAACACCCAATATGCTTGAACATCATCTGCATCTTGAGTTGCTAACTTATGCAAGATCAGCTCAGAGATTCTTTCCACGGTATAAGGATCACTGATGGATTCCATTATTCTCGACCAAAATACCGTGTCTGGTTTTGACTCAAACAATTCCTTCATAACTGAAACATTATTTGATGATAAGAGGCTGTTGACAAGCCTAAGAACTTCCGGTATTAATTCACTAGTTAGGAGATCTACAAGAAAAGAGATTGAATCAGGAAAAAATTTTGATCACACTAAACAGATAGTCCAGACAAAAATCAATTATAATTCACAACATTAATGACATAGGATTAGAGTCATAACTGCAGGTTACCAACTTCATTATCCCATTCAGCAAAGTAGTGTTATTGTATTTTCCATTAAGTATAGGATAAGAGTTATAAGACAGTTACATTCAACATAATGGTCCCAGTTTCTCAAACCATGGTTATTAATCCCCAAATCACAGTGGGGAGTGGGCAACCCTAAAAATGCTGTAGAGACCAATGAATAAAAGAACAGAGATGTGTGAACAGAGACATAAACACTGCCATAGAGCAGTGGGTCTGTTGAAGAACATCAGGGTTGTGAAAAATAAGTGGTGTTGTGGCTGGAAAAGAAACAGAGTTTACATTCATCTTTCATTGAAACAAGGTCAAGCCTCGAATATTTTTTTGGCAGAACAGAAACCCCATATATGTCAGATGTAAAACAATGGAAAATAATGAAAATACCCAAAATAATGGGTTTGATAACTCAGAAAACAGGGGGTAAAGGGACTTTATCACTGCAACTAGATAGCACCCACAACTGCTGTAATTTTCCATACAACCAGGGGCAGAGCTAGAACATTTTTATTGAGGGTGCCAAATATAAAAATAAAAAATAAATTATAAATTTAAAATTAATATATTAAATTTAATTAATAATTAAAAGATTCATAATAACTAATCAAGTTTAATGGCAATGCATGATAACCTAAGACAGTTTTATACTGACATTCAATCATAAATCATCGTTTGTATGATTTTTAAAGTAGTTATTATAAAAATCAACAAATATATCATATATGGTGGTTTGCATTATATGATTGCATAAAATTGTTTTACACTATCACTGCATAACCCTTTTTTTCTAACAAAAATTATAATTATATAAATTAAATAAAAGATACAAGACTATAGGAAAGAAAATATTACTAAATTATAGGAATTGATGATTATATACTATTTTGAAAGGTATATCCATCTTCAATAATAAGAGAGAAAATACAAGATGCAATGAGAAAAGTAATAAGAAAAGAGAGATAAAAAAAAAGAAAAAAAATATAGAAGTTATAAGAAATAAAAGTACATGAAATTAACATGGAAAATTAAGTACATAAAATATTCATATGGGTCTTAAGATAACTTTATAAATAAATACGTATGCGTGTAACAATATTTTCTTTAGGATAGTTTTATAAATAAGTATGCATGTATGTATAATTTTTTTGGGGGGGGCATGGCCACCCCATGCCACAAGAGGCTCCGCCCCTGACTACAACTGAAAGCAATCGTAGAAACCTTGCAGTGGTTTGAGGCAGTGACATCCTGCTCCATCACTATAGCTCACCATTCATAACTATGTCACAAAACAGTGTTTTTACATATAAGAAATAGTTTTTTTTTTTTTTGCTCAGCATATAAGAAATAGTACTTAGTAGTTAGTGCATCTCTATTCCAATAGAGAAAACCTAAATCCATCAAAACAATGAGATACCTAACCACTGAGTCATCTATCTTTAAAACAAAAATACCAAACCAGACCATTGTGCAAATTTTATTAGTTATGAACAGTCTATAAATCATGAATTGTTATTGTTATATAAGATTACATTGATGCTGACAAGATAAAACAGTTATGGTTGGTCCACGCATTAGTAATTCAGTAAGATATCTATTCTTAAATAGGACACAAACAAAATTAATATATTCTGCTTTAAAAATCCTAGCATCCAACATAAAGAACCTTCTAGAAGTGTTTCTTAACATGGACTCACATCAGTGTCAAATTATTCATCAAAGATTACAATTGGGAGTTTGGAACTGCATGAGAGATGAGAGTTTTACTTGGGTTACATTTAAGTCAGGACACTACTCACATGTTGGTTGGGACTTGGAGGGTCACTTCAGGCTCAAGGCCAATTGGCATCATGTTGTGTCTAAGGAACCTAGATACAACCTCTAGGTAGTATCTTTACTATATAGGTGAGGAATCAAGATGTCAAACAGTTTAATAGGTGGCAACAAGCTTGCAATAGTCCATAACCACATGTCACTGCACTTACAACAATGCACCTCACACCGATACAACCTTGGTATTGATGAAAATTTCACATTCATAATTGATTCACTAGCTTCTTTTCAGTTGTGTCAAACAACCCATGGACAAATGTTGCAAATAAGAAACTAAATAGTATGCCTTCTGCAAACTATAACCCATGTGAAACTTATCAACTTCTGAAAGCTATAAACTTTATAGCAAGTAACAACATGCCTTTTTCTCCACAAAATGGAACGGCAATTGCAACATATTGAGGCTCTGAAGTTGTTATTTATTTATTTATTTATAAAGAAAAAAGGAGAGTTGGGTTAACAGAAGACAAAGATTGATATGGAGAAAATACGATCTATTCCACAAAGGCTGATAGTTAATGCAAAGCAATTTAATGATACTAGCTAATATATGCAGTTTAAAATAAATAAAAAAAACTAAACTGTTCCAGTGTCAGAATTTCTAGTTACCAGCAGAGCCACGGCGACAAATACGAGAAAACATTTCCCCTACAAATAACAGTGCACCATTTTTGTCCATTTCGTCCATGTCTACATTGCCTAGCAAAATCATCTCTCTTTCTTCTGCCAGGGAGAGTAGTTGGACAACGACCTGCTTGAAGAACACACTAAATACTCTTGGTGAAAAAAATACATGAGTGTTTACAGAGGAACTCGGAACCATAATGATATTCAATCAATGGAACCCATAAACTATCTAGATGAAGAAAGGAAAAAGGAGGATACTGGGATGACAATGAAGCCATGGAGTTCATCCTTGCTTTGTCAGGAATAGATGCAACAATCTGTGCCACCCTAGATACATCCATCTTGATCTGTACATCTGTAACGCTTTTTGATTTAGAAGAACCACCAAACTCTCTTGCCAACTGGAGCACCCCATTATTTTCAAGCAAGCACAGCACAAGCAATCTGTAGTAAATGCTGGAATCAGAATAAGGGGACATTTGGTACGGGAGAAGTTTTTTCATGCCCGGGAATCATAGTAGTCATGAATCCTGGGAATAAATAAAATTTGTTTGATTGTCCATTGGGAATCTTTAAATAAATTCCTAGGAATCAAAGAGTTACGCAAATTTTACTGATTATTTTAATTGTTTACCACATTATATAATTTACAAAAAATAACATGATATTTTTAATGTAGTAAAAGAAAAATTAAACTCGGAAAAGTAAGATTCCCACATCCCCCCATGGAAAAGTTTTTGTGGGAAATTGATTAAGAAACATTCCCAGGAAACATCCTTTCCCAGGAATGTTATTTTTTAAAAAATGCATACCAAACATTGGAAACTATGTTTCGCAGCCAACGATTCCCAAGAAATCAAAAACTTCTCTCCTATCAAACACCCCCTATGTTCTTCCCAACATTAAATTAAATTGGCTTGTTACTTCACACCAAATTAAGCACAAGCATGTCGATAACTTTTAAGTCTAAAGAAACTGCATTCAAGGCATTGCGCAATATAAACATCCATACCTTTCGGAATTAGAGAGGACAGCATTAACATCAAGACCATCACTCGAACTCAGCTGGAGAAAAGGAACCAAAATCTGCAGCACCTCAGTGACCAATCCACGAACAAAGAAAACATCATAAACGTACTTCTGTGCCGAGAAGGGAAAACAACCCAACCAGTTCGAGGCAACATCTGCAGGAAGTCCCACATTACTTGAAAAAACAGGAAAAGCAAAACGCAATACTACTTTTCGCAACTTAAAATTTGGAGTGGAAAACAAAAACTTTTAAACTGCAAGTAATGATGAAATACATAACCCCATAAAAACATTACCAAGTAATAGAAACCTAGCCAATGTAGGAAAAGCAACCCCTCGATAAAACGCACGCCACCAAGCATGTCGTTTTTCCGCAGAAGGAACTTGGACCTGAAAACGGCAAAAGAAGAAACATGAAATATTGAAGGTGCAATTACAACGGTGAATTACAATACTAAAACGACTACAAACAAACCTGGTCTCCGTAACTCTGATCAATGCTATCTTCACCGTTGGATATATTCATACAAAATCAAAATCAAATCTTCTTTGGAACAAGTGAAATAGTACATGGTCGTTCCCAGTGAAGAATTTGATTGAAATTAGGGCAAAAAGGAACGAACCTGAGAGGAGAGAAGGGTCAATGGGGAAAAGAAGAGCGGCTAAGGAATGAAGCGCGCAAATGACTTGATCGACGTGCTTCGCATTCTTTATAGCCGAAATCACTTCGGCAACCCTGCTAACTACCTCACCTTCCAATTCTCTCTTCTCTAAACCCTCCTCCATCGGCGCCACTCTGCTTGCTTCCGCCTCGAGTTTGCACACAGCTTCTGGCACTTCCGAGATGACTCGGCTCTGCTTGAAACTTTGGGGATGGATGAACGGCGTCGTTTGAGGGTAAATAAGTAATTTATCCCCCTAAAGCGTAATTTATGGGTAGTTTGATAGGAAAGAAGAGAAAAAAATGAAATAAAAAATTTTGAAATTTTTTCTTATTTTCTCTCCTATTTTTTTACAACCAAACATATAGTGTAAATTAAGTCATTGAAGTGTATACGTGGCATGTTATTGGCTATGTGACAATTGATACTGAATATGTGAATAACGCATGACAATTTGATGCATACACATGGATGGCAAATATTGTCAATTTGTCATTGAAGCCACATGCACATTGTAAATTATCATGTAACCATATAACATGTCATCTTGGCACATGCTTTAATTATAATGAAACTCTTTTAATGATAAAACTAAAATGACAGACAAAATACACTTTTGGTAGCGTTTTTGGAATCTTAATATTTTAAGAAATCTAAGTGACAATGAATTACACTTTTGGTGCCAATGTGACACTTCACCACATTGTTTGATTGTAAAATATAAGTCTAAATAAAAAAAAGGCTAAAATACATTTTTTAGTCATTTATGTTTTCAGTTATATTTAGATTAGTTTATTATTTTTAAAAATTCAATTTAATCCTTTTATGTTTTTTAAATTAGTCAAAATGACGTTTTTGAAACAATTATCATTTTCTATTTTGGGACAACATTTGAATATTTTGTTGATTGATTTAAGACATGAATCTTATCTTGTAGATTCGCATACATGACAACTATAGAACTTGAAGTTCAAACAAAAAAGGAGCCACAAGTCAATTAAAAAGGGTTTTTGTTCCAAAATTAGAAAGAAGCATTGTTGCTGGATGATTTTGACTAACTTAAAAAATATTAAAGCATTAATTGATATTTTAAAAAAAGGAACCAATCATCTCAAAGGACAACTCACTTTAAAAACATAAAAGATTAAATTAAACTTTTTAAAAGATAAATGACCTAACTGAATACAATTTAAAAAAAAATTGTCTTGTTTTAGTTATTAATAAAGTATACACTTAAATATGTTTTTGTTTCCTCATACTTTTATTTGTGCCCTCTAATTTGAAAACTAATTTTCTTTAGTATGTGAATTTCACAAAACACTCATTGATGTAGTCCTACATCGAGTAAATATAGTATCAAAATTGAGTATATAAACGAAGGTCATTTTTTTTTTCTATAAGGGATGGCAAAAGCCTTAAAGAAGTCTATGTGACACTAGTGAAGTCCCTCCACAACAAGCCCCTACAAGTACTAGGGGAATCATCTAACTAGTGCATCCCTAAAGACATAGGGTGAGTTTTGTCTACCAACTGACTTGCTACACAATTTGCCTCCCTATGAGCATGAAAGATCTGAACATGTCAATCCTTCTTTAAAAAATATAGAATTTGATTGATAATATTGTTGTAAATGATTACTATTGAGTCCTTTAATAATGAAATTAACAGCTAACAAGGAGTCACTTTCAATCCACAAAAGGCAATTTCCTTTTCCCAAGATAGCTACAAGGCCATAAAGATACCCCAAAGTTCAACCACGAGGACATTACAAGCTCCAATGTTGTTCATAAAACCTTTTATTAGAAGCCTTACTCACTTCTCAAGATTCCTCCACAAGTTGTTGTTACCTTTGGCCTCCATCCTTGATAGAGCCATCAATGTTTCATTTTAGCCATTGTATTAGTGGAGGTGTCCAACCAATCTCCCTACAACGATAAGTTTGATTTCTTTAAGGTAAATAGAACATTTGGTTCTCCTAATATGAGAGAGCATGTTGTACACATGAGAAACAATTGTTGGCAGAAATATAAAGCTATTCGCAAAACACAAAGTTGTTCTTGCGTTTCCAAATAAACCACAAAGTAAGACCAAAAATAGTATGTCATTCCTTGGAATCCCATTTACTTTTATGATTTGGCTTAACATTCGCATGATCCATCTATGAACATTCATGGTAAAGAAACCATAAATATGATGGTGGTTCTTAATTAACTCCCAAATCTCTTGTTCTTGTGACAAATGGAACAAGTACCCATCCTTATGTTGAAGGGTCTTCTGTTGCTATATCAAAGGGTCTTTAGAGTCGAAGGGTTGTCTGCTAGTTGTTCCTTGTCGAGGTCTCAGGTGCATGGGTATTCAGCAGAGCGGAGGGGGGGTACTTGTAAAAGGCACTCTGACGTTCAAGTCAGGGTTCGGCTCAAAGCTATTAATGATATGTAGTGAGTACATGAGAATGAATCAGTTCTTTACCTTGGGGGTCTACCCTTTTTTTATACTAACCTTGTTGGGCCTGGGTCTATGGGTTTGTCACATCATAATTACTAGCTGAGTAATATTCCTTTTAATCATGCTTAGCTGCTTCTAAATGAGTGATTATTCTTAAGGGATTTAGTGATGATAATCATGATCGAACGGTGCTCATTGTTCACACATGTTGAACGCCAAGATGTACTATTCGACATATCTAGATACATGGTCGAAGGGTGTGTTCGATTTGAGCCTACAAGGTGTCCCTTAGGCCTGATCAAGTACTCTATTCGGTATACCTCCCTTACAAAATGACACTCCCTGAACAAATGAATGTTTATTTCATGAAACTTGTACCGTAGTGGACACAAATCATCTATCAAAAAGCTACATCTAATTATAACTCTCATTCTAAGAGTTTTTTTTAGGTCTCTACATCAACATATGTCACATGTAATTAATTAAATGATGTAGATTTTTTTACATTTTTCGACAAAAATTTTTTACCCTCAAATTTATTTTTGATCCGTTAAATTTTAAAATATTATTTTAATCTTCAAATTTAAAAATGATTTTGTAAGTCCTCCAAAGTTAAAAAAGTAATTTTAGTATTGCATATATTTTCTTATCTTCCTTATTTTAGAATATCATACATATGGAAAATACTTGTTAGTTTTAGCAAATTCATAAAAATTAACGTGAGCAAAATGTAGAAGTTTATTATGCTTAGATAATTAATATAAGATGTATAAAAAAATATGATTAATATAATTCGGTCTAAAACCACTTAATAACTTAATAGAAAAAATAATTTTCATTGATCAAATCATATATATTATCTTGTTTGTTTTATATAAAGTTTTGTAAAATTTAAATAATAATAATAAAAACATAATTAAATGGTCTTTATTTGTATATATTACTAAAGTTATATATTACATAATTTTTTATATACGCTAATAAAGTATAAAATACTAGTATCGAAAAAAATAAAGTATGAAATAATCCTGGATTTATATTATATTTTGTAAATATGATTTATATAATAAAAACTTTGAAACTAATAGCTAATTTAATTTTATCAATATATCATCGTACTCAAATTTTTTTAAGAAAGGTTTCAAATTCAAAGGATGAAAAAATGTGATTTGAAAGTAACTTCCTTATAAATAATCAGTCAAATTTTTCAATAAAAATGAATTAACAGTTTTGTGAATAGATATTTTACACCAACATAATGATGATAAAAAAAATTAATAGATACTTTTGGAATGAATTTTTTTGATAAAAATAACTATTAAACAATGTAAGAGTATATTTAAATGACATTAGAATCCAGTCATTTTATCATTCAACAACGTTTTATATATTTTGTATTATTTATTGATTAAACTGATACATTATAATTATATATTAGTTTAAATGGTTTATTTAAAAGCTTGTAAAAAACAGTATTATATAAATTGTATTGATTTAACTTTTAACTATAATTGAATATTACATATTACTTTAATGGTTTATTTTGAATATTGTAAAATTTAGTAATTCATTGTTTTTTTTCTACTGAAAATATTTCACTTTTCTTTATTGTTCTTTTTATAAGACTCAAACTGTACTTTAATAGGTTATGCATTAATGTAAATTTTTTATTTACGATATCATTTAATTATAAATTTACATGTTTTTTATCAGTGAGAAATAGATACAAACAAAAACAAAAACAAGAAGTTACACTCTCAAGGAAGAGAGCCCAAGAGCATCAGCCAACAACAAAGGTCTTAAAGCAATTGGGCCAGAAGTCAAAGTGGATATAGGTTTTTGTTGAAGATGAACCCTTATTCGAAAGCCTATCTGCACATTGGTTGGCTTCTCTATACACATGTCGAAACGATAACTGTCACGTCTTCTCCTTGAAAGCACTAATCTGGTTGATGGTGGGAGCATACGGATGATTGATCGTAACGTCGTCGGCAACTAATTGAAGTGGTAATAGGGAATCAGACTCTCAATGCTCTTGTAATTCGAGTTCCAAGCAAGAGATAGGCCATGGAATAATGCATGTAATTATGCATTCAGAGAGGTTGCAAACACACAATTGTCTAAGAAACCTAAGATCCATTGGCCAAGGGCAAGGCTACTCAAAGGATTCCGCCAAAACCCGTTTAACCTGGGTTGCCTAAAGAGCTACCATCGACATTCAATTTGATTGAATTTTCCACTGGATGGGACCAAGAAACTATAACTAGTTGCTTCAGTCTCTTTGAATATATTATCGGAGAAGAAGTAATGTCATATGTTGGGTTTGCCTGATTAATAATGAATCGTGGCTGCCATTTTGTATCGTTGAAAATTTCCATGTTGCGCACTCGCCAAATGAACCAACACGTACGCACATGCAAAAGATCACCAGAGGGAAGATTTAGCTGAGTTGAAAACCAAACCATTGCATTGTTACTTTGGAAGCTTGAATGCGATGATAACTAACGAATGTTCCAAACTATCTTTCATGTAGGACAACCCCGCAACAAATGAAGAAGACTTTCCTCCACTATGTCGCACATGTGACAAGAAAAATCGACACAAAATTGTCGTTGAAAACAAACTTGGTTGGTTGGAAGGCTGACATGAAAGACAAGCCATAAGAAGCGTTTGATAATTTTAGGTAATTGGCTTTTCCAAATTGAGTTCTAGTTCCTCCAAGGAGCACTATGAAGCGTGGGCTCAGAAGTGATCCACGAATAAGATGAATTGGTAGTGTAATAGCTTGTTGGAGAAGGGCCCCAAATAACAACATCATCCAATTGGTCATGAAGAACAATGCTCAGCAACTTGTTCTTAATATCATCAGACAAGGGAGTTGCTAACATATTAAAGTGCCCACGACCTTGATAGAAAAACATCCTTAACTAATAACCGAGTCTCAGAAATATGAACATAATCCAACAACTGACTAATCAGACCAACATCCATGAATTTATCAAAGAACAAAGAAATTTGCCCCCTGCCAAGACGAATACGAAAGTCATCTCTAATCTCATTCAAAGCCTTAACAATGGAAGACCAAGTATAAGAAGTGCCCTGGGCATCAATGACATGCATGAAGTGAGTGTCCCTGAGGTATTTATTCCCCACTATTTGGACCCATAATTGGTGAGGTTCATGGGAAACAGCCCAAACTTTTTTGCCCAACATAGCAATGTTAACATCTCTTGATTTGTGAATACCTAAACCACCTTTAGCTTTAGGTCTAGTTATCTTTTTCAACCCAATCCAATGAGAGGATGGACCCCCCCCCCCAAATGAAGTAATGAACAATGGAATCAATCTTGTTACACACACCTTCCAGAAACCAAATGTTTTGCATTGTGTAAGTTGGAATGGCTGAAAGAAATGAGTGGGTGAGAGTGACTCTACCAGCCCTATTCAGTAAATGACACTTCCAACCAACCAACTTGCTATTGATACGATCTACAATGAAGGAGAAATCATTAGTTCTAACACTACCAAAAAAAATGGGAGATCCTAGATACTTCCCAATATTTGTTGCTTGCACAAATTCAGTCATGGAAGAGAATTTTGCTAACTTTCTTTGAGAAATATTCTTAGAGCCTATGAAGAAAGACTTGTGGGGATTTACTTTCCAAGATGAGGCAAGACAAAAAATTTGGAGAGTATCCTTCACCATCTTGCCTTGAGAACATGAAGCCTTAATGAATAGAAGGCTATCATCCTCAAAAAGTAAATGAGAAATAGTTGGCCATTGCTAGAAATTTTCACATGTTGCCAAGTCCCTTCATTAACTTTTTCTTATATCATGATTGATAGCTTTTCCATGCATAACAGAAATAGATAAGGAGAAAGAGGTTCTCCCTGTCTCAATCCCTTTTGAGGAGTGAAGCTATCCATAATAGAATTATTCCACTTTAGAGAGTAAGTGGTAGAGGTCATACAACTCATAACTAACTGAATTGTTTGGTGAGGATACCCAAACTCCTCCAATGTCAACTTAAAAAATTTTCAATTAACTCTGTCATAAGCCTTTTCAAAGTCAATTTTAAACATAAGAACTGCACTCTTCCCCTTCTTTTGTGCATGTGATGAACAATCTCCTGGGCAATCATAGCATTATCAGTTGTCCCCCTATTAGGAATGAAACTGCTTTGAAGGGGACCAATGACGATATCCAAATGAGGCCTGATTCTATCGACAAGGACTTTAGAAATAAATTTAGAAAGAACATTGCAAACTAATAGGCCAAAAGACCTTGATCAAAGTAGTATTATCCCCCCTTGGGAATTGGGAACAGTTGCCAATTTGCCACGTTTGGGAAAAAAATTTGCCTAAATGCCACACCTTCCATTTTAATTTCCAGAATGCCACGTCCCCTAATTCGCTGGTGGTAGGAGCGAAATAGAGCTGCTGAGTTGGAGCTTCCACATTGGGCCACGTAATTCGCTACAGTGGCCAGTGAATTACGTGTGTCAGGACGTTCAGGTCACGTGGCGTATTTGGCTGGCATGCCCTGCGAAATACGTGACACATGCCACGTGTCAGCTCCCCATTGGTTCTAAGCAATATATTTAAAAATTAAAAAATGCGTATAAACTTCGGAAGGCCATAACTTTTGACTGGGATGTCCGATTGAGGCGAAATCGGTGGCCACGCATTCGTAATTGAGAGGAGATGCCGCTAGCAAGTTCTCAAAGGGGACTTGGCCAAAAAATTTTCCCAAAAGAGGCCTCTAAGTACCTCAAAATTACGATTTAAGATTCAATCACCCAAAAAATTCATTTTTTTCTGCTTTTTTAATTATTTAATTACTTTATTTGATGTTATTTTTTATTTTTTCAATTACTTCTCTGAATTTCAAGCATTTTGACATATCGTACGTCTCTATCGGACATTCCTAACAAAAAATATCGTTGTTCGATGTTTATATGCACTATCAATTTAACAGCCATAACTTTTGATAGAAATATCCGATGGAGACGTACGATATGTCAAAATGCTCGAAATTCAGAGAAGTAATTGAAAAAATAAAAAATAACATCAAATAAAGTAATTAAATAATTAAAAAAAGCAGAAAAAATGAATTTTTTGGGTGATTGAATCTTAAATCGTAATTTTGAGGCACTTAGAGGCCTCTTTTGGGAAAAAAATTTGGCCAAGTCCCCTTTGAAAACTTGTTATCGGCATCTCCTCTCAATTACGAACACGTGGCCACCAATTTCGCCTCAATCGGACATCCCAGTCAAAAGTTATGGCCTTCCGAAGTTTATACGCATTTTTTAATTTTTAAATATATTGCTTAGAACCAATGGGGAGCTGACACGTGGCATGTGCCACGTATTTCGCAGGGCATGCCAGCGAAATACGCCACATGGCCTGAACGTCCTGACACACGTAATTCGCTGGCCACTGTAGCAAATTACGTGGCCCAATGTGGAAGCGCCAACTCAGCAGCCCTATTTCGCTCCTACCACCAGCGAATTAGGGGACATGGCATTTTGGAAATTAAAACCCAGGGTGTGGCATTTAGGCAAATTTTTTTGCCAAACGTGGCAAATTGGCAACTGTTCCTGGGAATTGGAATAATGAAAGTTTTCGCCAATTTTGGAGGAATAATACTAGTGTTTAAAGCCTCTTTGACCATAGTCCAAACTTCATGACGAACCACTCGCTAATAAAATTTGTAAAAGATTGGTTGAAAACCATTCGGGCCAGGTTCTTTGTAAGAGTTCATAGAGAAAACAACCATTCTCACTTCCTCAAAGAAACATGATTGCAAAGAGCATCAAATAAATCATGAATTACTTGAGGGATGTGATTTAACTGAAGACTTTGAGGAAAACACCTCTCATTGGACTGGAATAAATTCTTGAATAAATTTTGCACCTCCTGACTAAGAATAGCCATGTCTAAACACCAGATGCCATTAATAAAAAAAGACCATATATTTTATTTTGTCTCCTCCTAATAACAGCCCGAGTATGAAAAAAATTTAGTATTCTTATTACCAAATTTAATCTAATTCTCCTGAGATTTCTAAAACCATAACAACTCCTATTGATAACGAATTTCTTCATCCTCTTTCTGAAGTTGCTTCTCCAAATTAATAAAGCTGGAGGTAGTGATATATCTAATTGTAAATGAATACCACGTAATCTAGCCTCCACCTTTCCTTTTCTCTTGAAAGTATTACCAAAAGTGTCTTTATTGAAAATTATAGATTGGTCCCTCATGTCTTCAAGCTTGTAGAGAATATTACCTGGAGTAGACAACCAAGTTTGAGACACCAACTAATTATAATTGGGATGAGTCATCCAAGTTGCCTAGGAATGAAAGGAAGAAGTATGGTTGCTTGGAGCCTTCAGATAGTGAAGCAACAAGAGGTTATGATCTGAATTATTTGACGCCAACAAATCATCAATAGCATGAGGAAAGAGAAACCTCCAATCAGAATTAGACATACATGTATCTAATTTTTCCCAATAGTGTCAACATCTATTAGACCACAAACAGAAGACAGAGACCAAGAAATATTGAAATTACCCCCAACCACCTCAGAAGGACAAATAACCACATTAAAGTCTCCTAACAAAAACCATGGTCCTTGCAAAGAGAATGACATGTTAGACAAATATTCCCAAAGCGAAAGACTAGTAATCGGACTAGGAGAAGCATAAATTGTAGTGCACACCCACTAACAAGAGAGCTTTGTCAGAGAAAGTAATAGCTTGATGGGTCCAATAAACTAAGTCAAAAATAATATATGTTCTATTGGAAAGGATCCAGATGCCATTGGAGTGTCCCCTTACTTTTTGAATAAAAATGAAAGTGTTCCCCAAATTACTCCAGAAATCATACACTATACTATATTGGACATCGGTCTCAAAGATCATGCAAAAAGAAGGCTTGTGAGAGTTAATCAAACTACAAACATGACACTTACATGTCTCATCAGCAACGCCTCTAATATTCCATGCAATGACAGAGAAATTGTGAAAAACACTCATAAATATCCAATTGTACTTAAAAGGGATGAACCACTCTTGAGAAAGGATTTGAATATGGCCATGTTGAACCCCACCATCTCTCGTAATTGGCATTGAAGAATCAACAACTTTAAACTCCATGCCATTATGGACGTCCAAATACTCATTTTTAGCAGCATCCATAGCTTGGTCGTTATTTGCCTCATACAAATTCATCTGGAGATGGTTACCAGATAAACCTTGAAATTAATTGTTGATTTGATCCCATGACCAATATCATAAATAATTGTACCCCTAATTGCCTTGTTACCATTATTTTGTTTAGTTAATGGGTTAGACAATTGACCACGCCATTCTTGGGATCAGATTCTATCACTTTTGATTTGGTGGGCCTATCATGTACAATAGGAGCTTCACAAGGTCTTTTATTCTTAGATGAATAAATACGGACTTTTTATTTGTTGGCGCCTTCAACAGAGTTATTATCCCCACGTGCCACCACAAAATGAGTACCCAAATTTGTGGGATTTTTTTTTCTCTTTCACATTAAATCCTTTATTGTTACTAGTTATCTTTTTCCCATTTTGATTTTTTCGTTTTTGTTGCTCCTTGGTTTTCTTATAACCACAATCCAATTACCATGTAATGGGTCATCATTAGCATTCAAATTTGAATTAGAAACATTCACCTTATTGGTATTCCCATCAATTTTTGTGTTGGCATTGATTACGGCAGAGGAACCTTCTCCTTGGGTGTTATGCATTTTCTATTTCCCATTGTCAACAAGTAGAGATGAACCTGTTGTGTTTCTGGAGATGGTGTAGCAATAGGATGAGTAGGACATTCACGACTCAAATGCACATAACAACCACATGAGGAGCAAATTCTATGTAAGCCTCCATAGTCCACACAATACCAAAAATTACGAAGCCAAACCCTACCCACAACTGGTTTAGTAAGATCAATTGGTTTGTATTGATGTCTACTTTGATGGGTCCACCTATTGTAGTTGCCAATGCAAGAAGAATGCTTTCATCACAATACAACAAATTAAGACCTAGAAATCTTATTCATACCATAGTCTTGTCAATAGTTGCTTAAGGGGAAATGAAATCAGCTGTCCATGTCCTCACTATAAAATAATGATCAAAAATCATCCAAGAACCCTTATCAATAACTTTCTTTCAATCATCTTCATTGTCGAACTTGACCATGAAATACCCATTGCCAATATCCAGAATTTCAAAACCTACAAGAAACTTCCACATCCACATCAACCTTTCATGCATAACATGATACCCTATGTTCTTTCCCTGAAGTTTGATAACCAAAGCATCTTGCCATGGTGCACACAAACCTTCAAATACAAAATCTTCCAGATAAACCTTAGGCTTTAAAGGATTACCATCTTTATACTTTATCCTTACTAATTTCTCTTTAATGAGATCCACCTAAGGTCTTGGGGGTTGGACTTGCTTGTTTGTCATTGCCATGTTTCTGAGGGGGAATTTTACTTTTGAACCATCACCTCCACCATCATCCGATGGATCGTTTTCAAGTCCGAGCCTTTCATAGCACTTGCCGTCAAGAACGAGAAACCCGAAGGGAAATCCATATTGTCCATGTTCCTTTGCCCATTGAAGATACTGATTTTTCCCACTTACAACATGCCATATATATTAAGTTTATTATTGTCTTAAAACTCATATTTATTATGATTTATGATCAGTTATAGTGTAAACTTTTTAACATTAACCAATAAAAACAAACTATTAAAAATATAAAATAATGTATTCTATGTTAGTAATATAGTGTTTATTTAAATGTTTTGTTTATCATGATAATATAGATTTAAAATTAAAATTATTATAGATTATTTATTTCATTAAATCCTGTTGATATAATTAGAAATAAAAATAAATGACGAAGGATTCTATGGTGAAATATAACAATTTATCGGAACAAAATGTTTTGTTTATGAAAGATATTTTATAATGCATTTTCTCTACTTTTAATAACTCATAAGTATAATGATACAAAATATTTTTGAAAAATAAAACAGTTTAATATTTTTCTACTGAATTTATATAAAATTAATTAAATTCAAGTATGATGTATCATCAAATTAGCATAACTTTAATTTTAAACCGAGACAACATTTGTGATTCTATAATTTTTTTAAACTATTATTTATTGATTGATTATATATTTTAATTTTAATTTTTAAAAATTAAAACATCCATGGAAAAACTGGAAAAAAAGAAAGGATTGATCATGATTTTTTTTCTTACTTCATCTTGATTATATGAATGTGAAATCATATAAGTGTAAAATCACTCACAACATCATTATGATTATATGTTATAAAACTATACTCATATATTAAATGATTATAGAGTTAGGTTAATTCTTTTATATTTTTTCTCTTTTTCAAATGTTAATAAATATGAAATATATAGTTTATAAGAAAAATATTTGACAAAAACTATGATATTTCATATATTTTATTTTATAATCAGGGGTAAATCCAGGATGAAACAATTGAGGGGGGAGAAGGGAAATTATAATTAAAAATCAAATTTTATCTAAAATAAATGTATAAAAAATAAATTTTTATAAAATATTTATAATTATGTCTTTTCTAAAATAATATATAATAGAGAATGTAGTTATAAAATGACAAACTAAACATCATTTTCTAAAAGACCTAAGGTTATGTTAATTGTCATTTACACATTTTGTCGACAAAAAATATTGTCATTTACACATGTCTTTAATAAATTAAGAAAAAAAAGTAATTTGACCTAAATTATTAGATATTATTCCTTAAAAGAGTTTCAAAGATAAATGAAATTGAGAGCAGAAAGTGGAGTTTTATTTTAATTATTACTCAAATGATAAAAGGTTATAAGTAGAGCTTATATAGGCTTTCATAATACTAGTAACTAATTGTTAATTAACTAAAAGCTAATAGTGTAGGAGAAAAAGTGATTAGGAATATCTGCCATTGATCCAGAGTAGGAATGTGATACATAGTTACTTGGATAACACTTGTTCTCGAACAAAGTAAACATCAAACTCTAAGTGCTTAGTGATAGGACTATAGCAACAAAACTTTGGTTATCACATAGCAGAATAGAAGTAGCAAAAGCAACACTCAACTCCTTCAAAAGAGCTTGAACCCATGTAAGGTCTGCAGAGGACTATGCCAAGCTTTTGTCTTAGCCTCAGTGCTAGACCTTGCAGTGAATTGTTGCTTGCGGGATCACCAAGAAATAAGGTTGGGAACAAGGAAAAGTGCAGAGCCAGAAGTGGACCTTTTGTCATCTACATCAGAGGCCTATTCAGCATCACACATTGTTGTAACAGATAATGATTTACCCACAGAAACTGGTTTCATATGAAGACCATAAGAGATAGTTCACTTAAGATATTAAGATATTGAAGAATCCTTTTGAAAACAATTAATTTTGATCTATGTATTTTTTTTACATATATAAATTTTAAATAAAAATCATAGATTTAACAAAAATTTATATATATATATATATAAATACATTATTAGATCAAAATTAATTGTTACAAAATTTATTATATAAACTTATATATTTATATATATTAAATATACATTAAAAAATTTAATATTATATATAGCAATATCAATTATTTTTTAATATAATTGGCTTATGTAATTATCAAGTGCAAGATTCAAAACATGTGGAAAAACTCCATGTGATCATAATCCCAAAGATTTCTTATCCGTTGAAGTTATACTTATCGATGCAAAGGATTCATATTTATGTATATCTTTTTCTCTAAAACATATATTACTTTAACAATGATAGTTGACGTTCCAATCAAGATACTCTAAAAGTTATTATTTAACAATTGAAATAAATGTTTATTTCAATTTTTAATTTACTTTAATTATGCATAATTATTTAAGCATTGTCGGTATCTGGAGAATTAGGCCAAAGATAATATATAAGTTTGTTGTCTTTGTTTTGTAAACCAAAATATATGTGAGGAGTATTATAAAATTGTTGCCATTAGATCAAATTAAAAAAATTATTATTTTCTTTATGTCCTCATTCTCATCATTCCCTTTAGTGCTCCCACCATCATTGCAATCCCTTTCTTTTTTTTTTCCTTCTATTTAATCCCAATGTTCATCCCTCTCTGCGGCTCCCTCCTTGACCATACCTCTACCGTCATTTTCGTTGGTGCTCAGGAAAAAAAAACATCACGAAGGTGCTTGATGATGTTAAGAGAAGAACCAAACAATCGTATCTGAGATCCCACACAAAGAGAAATAACCAATTTTTGGAGCCCATGGTCGTTGTCGCCCATTGGTCGTCGATAGCAAAAAAGAGCATCGTGAATAGGTGCTTGAGGATGCCGAGAGAAGAACCAAACAACCAAATTTGAGATTAAAAACTAGAGAAATTGTTGATCTTTGTAGAAGAGAAAAAGAATGACAGAAGAAACTGATTTTGCAAGCCCCTGTTTTTTATTCAGAAGACTTGAAAATTGAATACAAACTAATCCTTTTTATAAACACCTGTTGCCCACTGACTAGCTAATTTCTTAGTTCACAAAATCAGCAACAAACTAACTGAACAATAAAAACAAAATGCAGTTAAACCCTCCTACAAGATAAAGCTGACCAAGTAAACAAAAACTAATCAACTCCTAGAAAATAGGACTTCAACAGTAGACTTGATACATCAACACTCTCCTCATGGATCAAGTGCTGCACACTTCTAGCTTTACCATGAGAAGTTCAAATCGATCAATATGAAATGACTTAGTAAATATATCTGCAATTTGGTTTTCTGAACTACATTACATTAGCTTCACTTTTCCAGCCTTCTACACTTCTCTCAAGAAGTAATACTTGATTTTAAAATGCTTTGTTCTTCCATGAAATACTAGATTCTATGAAATAGCTAGAGTATCTTGATCATCCACAAATACTTCTTTGTCTTCTTCTTGCTCCAAATGTAGATCATCCATCAACTTCTTCAACCATAATGCTTGATTTACAAATGCAGTAACTACAATGACTCAGCTTCTACAGTTGATTGAGCCATTATTTCCTGCTTCTTTGAACACCAAGAAAAACATGATGACCCAAATGTAAAACAATAACCTAAAGTACGCTTCATATCATCCACTGATCCGGCCCAATCACTGTCAGAATATCCCTGCAACTTAAACTCCTGAATTTTGCATAACTTAATTCCATATGACATAGTACCTTTCAAGTATCTTAACACCTTTTTTGCAGCTACCATATGCAACTCACTTACACAATTAAGAAATCTAGACAAGACACTTACAACATACATAATGTCTGGCCTAATTGCAGTGAGATACATAAGGCAGCCAATTAAACTTCTATAAACTTTTTCATCTATAGGTTCTGATCCATCTTTCTTTTGAAGCATTTCCTTCTGACCCATTAGAGTACTTACACTCTTGCTCCTCCATATTGAATTTCTTCAGGATCTCCTTCAAGTACTTCTTTTGACAGATAAAAATTTGATTTTGAGTTTGCCTAACCTCCATCCCCAGAAAATAAGACATCTCACCAAGATTAGTCATTTCAAAAAATTTCATCATTTCTTTCTTAAGTTCAGTAATCTGAGAACTATTACTCCCTGTCACCAACATATCATCCACATAAAGAAACACCACCACTAAGTCAGATATTAACTTCTTGACATATAAAGTGGATTCACTAAGACTTTTCTCGAAACCCAAACCCAGCAAGTATTCATCCATCTTGTTGTACCATGCTTTGGTAGCTTGCCTCAAGCCATAAAGAGCTTTTCTCAGTAAATACACCTTCTCCTCCTGACCTGGTGTGACAAAACCTTATGGCTCCTCAACATAAATCTCCTCTTGCAACACTCCATTCAAAAATGTAGATTTCACATCTAACTGATACACTTTCCACCTCTGATCACTTTTAACTTCCTCATAACCTGAAGGTTCCAAAACAACCACACTACACCTCTGATATATATCATTCAGAGATCTGGTACCTTTAACTGGAACATCATCTACCAGATCATCAGATTCCAGCAAGACCTGCTTGTGCTTGGCTTGTGGCTCATTAATCCAGTCTCATTGTTCATCTTCTAGGAACTGAACATCTCTACTAGTGATCACCTTTTTGTCTGTGGTTGATAGATCTTGTAGGCTTTTGACACTAGACTATAGCCAAAAATATCCCAGGTTCAGCTTTCTCTCCCAGCTTGTCCCTCTTGACTTGTGGAATGTGAGAAAAACAAAGACAGCCAAACACCTTCAAATTTCTAAGAAGTGGCTTAAAACCAAACCAAGCTTCAAAAGGTGTCTTCTTCTCCAATACCTTTGTAGGCAGTCTATTCAACAAAAAAATTGTTGTGTTTGCTGCTTTTGCCCAAAATTCTTTTGGTAGATTCTTCTCATGCAGCAGACACCTAGTCATCTCCGTAATGGTTCTATTCTTTCTCTCACTAACTCCATTTTGCTGTGAAGAATAAGGAGCAGTAAGTTGATGTTCAATTCCATCTTCTTCACAGAAAGAATTAAAGTTTTGTGAAGTGTATTCTGTTCCATTATCAGATCTGATGACCTGAATTTTGCAGCCTCTTTAGGTCTCAACCCATCTCTTAAACTTTAGAAATACCTCAGCAACTTCTGACTTTTGTTTCATGAAGTAAATCCAGCACATTCTAGTATAATCATCAATGGAAATAAGGAAATACATGTTACCATTTAGTGAAGGAGTCACTTGAGGACCACAAAGATCGGTATGAATCAACTACAACTTCTTTGTAGCTCTCTAAGTGGATTATTTGAAAGGAAGTCTTGTCTGCTTGCCCATTAAACAAGCCTTGCACCTTGTGATATGCTCCTCCAGGGTTGGTAACCCAGTAGCCATTTCATTCCTCCGCATGAACAACAAGCTTTTGTGATGAAAGTGCCCCAGCCTTTTGTGCCATATCTCTGAATCATTGGCCTGACACTTGAATGCCACCTGCTCCTCCTCAAGAGGATTTAGAGAAAAATTCTTATGTTGCATCTTTATTTTGAACAGCTCCTGACCACTGGAGTCAAAGATCAAACACTTTCATTCTTCAAATGTCACTTTAAATCCCTTTTCTACCAACTGCCCCACACTCAGCAAATTATGATCAATATCAGGCATATACATCACACCAGAAATCAGCTTAGTTCCAGCATAACTCTCTATTGCTACAGTCCTTTTACCTTTCACTTCTAGGAACTCCCCATTTCCAATTCTCACTCTTGACTTCAATGATTTGTCAAGGTCTCTAAATAGCTTTTCATCACTTGTCATGTGGTTTGTGCAGCCACTATCCACAGGCCAACTGTCACATGGAGTACTAGAAGAGAAACAAGAGGCAATAAACAATTGATCTGCCTCATGCTGGACTACAGGATGTGCCTCACCTTGATGTTGATTTCCTTCCTCTTCATAAAACTGCTCAATATGTCAAAGTCTATGACATTTTCTACACTTTATATCTGGCCTCTTCCAACACCTAAAGTGTGGATGATTCTGTTTTCCACAGTGCTTACATGAGGAATACTTGTCCCAAATTTTATTGGAGTTGACTTCACTGTTCTCTCCTGCAGCAATTTCTGAACCACTACCACCATCTCCTTTATTCCCTTTCCACTTCTTGCATTTCCCTCCTACATTATGTTGTTCTTTGGCCTGCAAAGCTCCTTCTGTACTTCCTTCAAGCCTCATAAACTTTCTCTGCTCTTGTGCCTATAGAGAACTTAACAATTCTGCCAACTTGATCTGAGACAAATCCTTGGTATTCTCCAAAGATGCAATGGTTGCCTCAAATATTTCAGGCATGGAATCAGAGAGGTCAGTGCCTAGAACTCTTGCTTGATTTGCAATACTTATCAACTTATCAAAATACTCCTTAATTGTCTCAGGCTCCTTCATCTGCAATCTCTCAAATTCTTTGATCAGATTCAGCCCCTTCATGCTTTTGATCCTCTCATCTTCTTGATACTCAGCCTTGAGGAAGTCCCAAATAGATTTGGCTGATTTACAAGCCATAATTCTGTTGAAAATGGCATGTGAGACAGCAGCATATAAACAAGTCTTTGCCTTTGCTTTCCTTGTTATCCTCTCCTTATGAAACTTGATCTGATTAATGGTTGGATTTTCAAGAAGGGAGCAACTTCATAATCATCTTCCACAGCTTCCCAAAACTCACAACCCTCTAGATAGGTTTGCATTCTCACTGCCCAGACTTGATAATTTTCTCCATCAAACGCTGGTGGAGCCATTGCTGAAAAACCACTCGATTCTGCCTCCATCTTGCCTTTAGCTTCTTTGGATGCAAATGCATACACTCCTCTCAATCAATTTCACAAGTCAGTCACAGCCCCTTAAGATCAAGAAGGTTCTTGATACCAATGTTGATCTTTGTAGAAGAGAAAAAATAATGACAGTAGAAACTGTATTTTGCAAACCCCTATTTTTTATTCAAAAGACTTGAAAATTGAATACAAACTAATCCTTTTTATAAACACTTGTTGTCCACTAACTAGCTAATTTCTTTGTTCATAAAATCAACAACAAACTAACTGAACAATAAAAAAAAATGCAAACTAACTGAACAATAAAACCAAAATACAGTTAAACACTCCTACAAGATAAAGCTGACCAAGTAAACAAAAACTAATCAACTCCTAGAAAATAGGACTTCAACAATAGCCTTGATACATCAACAGAAATAACAAGATCTGAAGCCTAATGTGGTCATGAACTGATGGTGAAACCTAGCCTTAGTGCCTATAGTGATGATGAAACTTGGGCTCAGTGCTTACAATGATGGCGAAGATGGAAGGAGATGATCTATGACGGTGGTTTGTGGTGTGTTTTGCTTGGATTCACATTGGGTTTTGTGGTTCATTTTGATTTTGCAGTAGTTCATATATGATTATTGAGGACTTGTATCATTACTTTTTGTTGTTGGTTTTTGTATCAGTAACTTAAATCTAAGAAAGAATGTTGGATTTTTTTGTTGTGTTTATTTCTTTGTTTTCTTCTTCTATGTTCTCCTTTTTATTCTGTATTCATCTTTGCATGTTAATTGTTGTTTCTTGAAAGTCATTATGGCCATGGAGTGGTGTTGTCGTGATTCTCGTGAAGAGGAAGGGCCTCACGGCAAGATGTCACAGCTGACCATGCATGACGTTGACATCATTGATAGAACAACACGGAAAAGACAAAGGGACTAAACATATTTTATTTTATTGGTGTATTTTGTTATCATGTGCAACCGTAGTCCTTAGTTATTCATGTCATTGATTGTATCTAACACACTATATTACACTATATTTTTGTTTCCTATGGTGCACAGGAAGAGTTTACCTTTTCCACCCTAATCTTTGTCTTGGTTTGTATTCTCTATAAACATATGTAATACATAGTTATTAGTTATTTAGATGAGTTGTTTATTTTAATTTTTTGTGGGCATTATAATTTCACATAAATTTAAATAATCTATAAAAAAATTTACTCCAATACTAAGGTTGCTAAAATAAGTGCTTAAATTAATTTTACAAATCCTACTATACTTGAAAAATATATTATTTATAATATAATCTTATTAAACAATGATTACTTATATAAACAGTTATATAATTAACTAACTAACTTCATGGCATATGTTTCAATAAATAATTTAGAGTTTTCAGTTCACATAATTTGTATTTACATTCGATAAGGTAGATCATTGTTAAATCTGTTATACTATGTCTAATTACACTAAAAATATATATTATTCATATAAACCTAAAAAACAAATAGTAATAAAATTCTTATTCAAGGCTTAGTATATAGATCCCGTTTAGTTAAATATATTGTTTAAAACTGTACATTTCATGAAGTGTGCCGACAAATTTATACTCCCTATTTCTTAGTATAAAAAAAATAATTATACTCTCTTTATTTTAAAATAATTTTCGTTATAAATTATTTTATTCATAAAAAAGTAATAAATAAAAAAAAGAATAATATTATTATAAAATTAATCTTATATATTATTAACTAATTTATAGAGGACATTTGTTCAGTGTGTCAACTCAACAAAAAGTGATACCTAAAATAAAAATTAAAAAACATTTTATATTTAAAAGAAAAAGAGTAATATATAAAATCTTTTAGTATTTTTTGCTTTAAAAAACCTTGTCCTACCTTTTCTTTCTCTCTAGCAGTGTCGGCGATTTGTGCAAATATGGTAGGTCGAGATCTATAGAGAAAACGAAAGACCATGTTCAATAATAGAAATTAAAAAAAAAAATTAGACAAAGAGAGGAGTATGGTTGTTATTATTACTAAACTATCAAATAAAAAAAGATAGAAGAATTTAGAATAAAAAGAAATAGGACGTTCGGTTGTGATGAGGAAAAGAGTAATTTGACATATGAGAAAGTTTTTATAAATATTAGTAAAATTGATTTTATTATAATTGATTTTAAAGATATGTGATTTATATTTAAATATTTTATTATAAAATTAATTATAAATTATTCTTTAACATAAAATTAAATATATAAAAATATATTCAAAATCAATGTTAAACTCATAATAATTCTCTAACCACAGACCAAACACGTTAGTACTATGAAAAACTGTAATAACAGTGATTCAAGGACATAGAAGATAGTAGAAGGGAGAAGGAGAAGTAATTAAGGATGGAAGTGACTGTGGAGTGCAGGCACAACAGGATCGACATTTGGGAGCAGCAGGAATCAAACGAAGCAAGACGGAAAACTAAAACGGTGAGAGAGGAATGTGTGGGAAAATCAAAGTGGATCTAAAATGTATTATTTTAATAGAAAAAATTAATCTGAACTTTGATCTAATGGTTAGCATTGAACCCTCACCATTACACACTCCTCTCACTGTCCTCTCTCTATATTGTCATTTTTGTTGTAAGGTAATAAAAAAATATTCATCATTCATTCCAGGCATCCATCATTCATATTACATGTGTTCCTTCACCATCCTATTCCCATGTAAAAATATCAAAATCTTATAATTTTCCACGAGAATGTTTCACCTCATTTATTTTTTAACATTTTTGTTTTCCAATTAAAATAGATTTAAAGACATTCCTAGATTAAAAATATTTATCAAACATCTTTGATGATTAAAATAATATTCTTAGAATTGATTTTGGAAATATAATTAAATCCGTAAAACAACACTATAAATTTTGTTGTTCATCCTTAATATTATTGTGTTATAAGTGAAAAATAATTAATATTACATTAAAAAATTATATTTAGATATTTTTCTTAAACAATAATTATAATAAAATAGAAAGAATAATTAAAATTTAAAAAAATACCCAAAATATTTTAAATGAGAAAAATTCCGTGCATTGCATAGGTAGGACACTAGTTTAAAGACTCTTATAGTGTGATCAGAACAAAAGATGAAAATAATATTGGAAAAAAATGTATTTTTGTAGTGAAATTTGTATTTTTTACATTCTATTTCAGTTAAAAAAACTATCTCTCATTTTTATTCTTTCTATTTCTCTTATATAAACCAAACACACTGGCCCTTGTTCCGAAAATAAAATATATATATTCACATTTTATTGAGAGTAGTCACAAGACTCACAACTCACTCACATGCGATGCCAATTTCCAGTTGAAACTTGAAAGAGAAGGGTTTGCGAAAACAGTGCATTATTTTGCGTTGCTAAAACCCTGTAACCCGACTTCCGTTTGGGTTTTTCCCTGTGCCTATGGCGGCGGCAGCGGTGGCGGAGGTGAGGAAGGCCCCACGGCCGGGCAAGGGCGGGTACGAAGCGCACGGCCTGAGCGAGGAGGAGGCGCGTGTACGCGCCATCGCGGAGATCGTGAGCTCCATGGTGGACCTCTCTCACAAAGGCAAGAACGTGGACCTCAACTCGCTCAAGTCCGCGGCGTGCCGCAAGTACGGGCTCTCACGGGCGCCCAAGCTCGTGGAGATGATCGCGGCGCTCCCCGACGCCGAGCGTGAGACGCTCCTCCCCAAGCTCCGCGCCAAGCCCGTCCGCACCGCTTCCGGAATCGCCGTCGTCGCGGTCATGTCGAAGCCGCACCGGTGCCCGCACATCGCCACCACCGGCAACATCTGCGTCTACTGCCCCGGGGGACCTGACTCCGACTTCGAGTACAGTACTCAGTCTTACACTGGGTACGAACCGACCAGCATGCGCGCAATTCGTGCGAGGTAGGGTTTATGTTAGTTTTGTCTTTTGTGTTAGGGTAAATGAAACTGTTTTTAAGAGTGAATAGTTGAGTCGAATTAATCCCTATTTTCTGTTGATTTTTGTAAGAGTGTTTTGTGTTAGGATTTTGCTTTGAATCCTATGTTGTATTTGTGTTAGGGTTACTAATCAGGCTTGAGGTTCGTAAATTGCTGATTGTGTGTTTCGTTCGGTAATTTGGTTGTTACTTGCGTGTTTCATCATGAAGTGTTAAAATTCAGATATGGATAAATTGCTGCTTTCATTCATTCATTCATAATTTCATTCACTCATTCTCTTTTATATATTTTTCCTCAACATGAGGTTCTTATATATAAGAGAGTTTCAATAAACTGCTAATAATGCGGAATAATAACAAACTGATCTAATCTTAATTCCTATTCAAATATAATACTAACAAATACTAACAAAATGTAACAACCTAACAAATCCTAACAATAATTTGAAATTTAAATTACACAATTCAACATGAAGAATAGTTGATAGAAATTAGAATGCATGTTTGGAGACACTAGACATTGTTTTTGTAGTTAAATTAGTTCTTGTGTATTTTGTTGCTCAAATAATTAGGGGTGTCAGACATGAATTCTATCGGTCAAATGGATTTTTGTTGTGAAAACTAATTTGGCCATGCTTAAGGGGCATTAAATGTATTTTCATGTCATTTGGGATTAATTTGACTATTTACTAAGGTAATAATTACATTAAGTACCAACTTAGTGCGACATGGTTAGTAGATAATCTTGCGTCGTCTTAAGTGTGTAGTTGGGGTTTGATTCCCATGTTTGTGAGTAATAAGTGTTGTTAAATAGCGGCCATGGTTGAATGTCATGGTGGACTTTTGCCAACTTCCATAGGCAATTTGTGAAGGGAGACCCACCATAAGGCTCAATGATGTGTTTATATGGTGGAATTTTGGCCTTCCGCCATGTTCCACCAACTGCCATTGATAACTGGTGTGTATGAAAAAAATCAGTTGGGAGAGGTCAGCTCCTCAAATAAATTTCTGTATCTCGAGGGATTAGTCACTGCCTCTTGGTTGGGAGATGCCTTAGGTTCTCCAATTTTTTTTTTTTTTTACATGTGATGATTATACTAGTAGTTTTGTAAATTTAGTGACTTAAGCATCACTGTTTGTGAGAAGGTTTTGTAATTTTTTTATCATGATATACTTGTGGAACTGGATTTAGGTATAATCCATATGTCCAAGCAAGGAGCAGGATAGATCAGCTTAAGCGTTTGGGTCATAGTGTAGACAAGGTTTGGAGCTCATTTATGTCTCTTGAATATTCCAATCCAAGTGCATGAAATAAGAGTAGATTTACTGTGTAAAGTCCTTATAACTATAGTTGTTGTTTTCAGGTTGAGTTTATCTTAATGGGAGGTACTTTCATGTCACTTCCGGCTGATTACCGTGATTACTTTATAAGAAATCTTCATGATGCTTTGTCTGGACACACATCTGCTAATGTGGAAGAGGCAGTGGCATACTCTGAGCATGGGGCAACCAAGTGTATTGGCATGACGATTGAAACGTAAGTTGTTAATATTTGTGAAAGTTTGAAGCCTTGGTCTGCTGGTCATGTACAGTTACGTGTCTGTTTCTTTTTTTGGTTTATAAAAATAATGCATGGTAGATCAACAGCTTTTTCCTGTGATTAAAACAATATACTTCATATAATGTAAAAAGTTATCACTCAGACATAGATTGGTTTAGTTATGGAATTTCTTGGGTGTTTCTGCATTTTTTTTGTTTGAGCTTATCTATAATTAGTTGATTTAGTGAAAACATTCTGGGAAATTTACATGGCAATAGTGTGGTGTAACACATCTATGATGAGCTTATCAAGTTCTGCACTTTTAAATTTATCAGGAGGCCAGATTATTGTCTTGGGCCTCACTTGCGCCAAATGCTTTCTTATGGTTGTACACGATTGGAGATTGGAGTCCAAAGCACCTATGAGGATGTTGCTCGAGACACAAATAGAGGACACACTGTTGCTGCTGTAGCCGATTGTTTTTGCCTGGCTAAAGATGCTGGTTTCAAGGTTTTTTACTCTTATCTCAATCTGTACATGCAGTAGAAAACATAACTTTTTCCTGACCAACCGTTATCCTGTGTGTCCCTCCTGCTGCATCTTTTTAGATAAAAATTTATTGATACATATTCCTGCACATATATTTTTAATTAACTTTTTGCCATGTTTACTATATCATCATATTTGTATAGGCTAGAACTGCAGCAAGCTTTAGATAGATTTATCAGTATATAAGCCAACTTTTTTTATGTTTAAACGTATTGCTTGTAATATTTTACATTTCTCTAGTTGTATTCCCTATAGAATATGGACTAGGTTAGTATGTCTCATCTTATGAATGTTATCCCACTTTCTCTTTCTTCTCTGTAGTTTATGCTTAATTTTTTTGGCTTTTGCTTTAGGTTGTTGCTCACATGATGCCTGACCTTCCAAATGTTGGCGTTGAAAGGGACATGGAAAGTTTCCGGGAGTTTTTTGAGAGTCCCATGTTTAGAGCAGATGGGCTTAAAATATATCCTACACTTGTAATTCGTGGAACTGGGCTTTATGAGCTCTGGAAAACTGGCAGGTATATATCAAATGTTTTCTTATTATTGGACTGCTTTTTCCTCAAACTTCTCAATTTTCATCTTAGTATCTATTAGTTTTTTTTAAATGCCGGTAGAAAGTAAAAAAAAAATCATTAATGTAATTGTAGGTATAGAAACTATCCACCTGAGCAACTTGTGGACATTATAGCAAGGATCCTTGCAATGGTACCCCCATGGACACGTGTTTATAGAGTTCAGCGGGATATTCCCATGCCTCTGGTTACCTCTGGGGTTGAGAAAGGAAATCTGAGGGAGCTAGCATTAGCTCGAATGGAAGACCTGGGATTGAAATGTCGTGATGTTCGGACCAGAGAAGCTGGAATCCAGGTTATTATATAGAACTGGTTTTGTTTGGGAATTTTCTGTAGCAAAGATTGCAAATGCTTTGGAATTCTGCTGACACAATTTGTTCACTTGATACCTTTTTGGAGCACCAACAAACATTTTGTATTTCTCTGTAGGATATTCACCACCAAATTAAGCCAGAAGAGGTGGAGCTTGTTCGGCGTGATTATATGGCAAATGAGGGTTGGGAAACATTTCTATCATATGAAGATACACGGCAGGTAATTTGATCTTTCTTCCCTTTTATTCTATTGCTAGTGCCTATTCTTATGTCTACTCAATCACATATTCTCCAAAATTTTCCAGCTTCTACAGTAGTTTTTTTTTTTTTTTAAATATAAGGAGTGATATAGGACAGTATTCAAGAGTGTTCCTCTTGGCAGGGTACTTCTAAGAAAAACAAACCTGAATTATTCCCGTACTCTCTTGATTAAACTAAGTTGCTCTGCTAGGGTACTGTGCCCCTCCTACTCGGGTTTCAAATACTCTCAGAACAAAGGAAATGCCAATTATGCTTAAGTCTAAATTACATTAGCCACCTAAAGGGGATTCATAACCCAAATATAATAAAAAGTATAGATAAAATCTAATTAGATACACAATCTTAATAAATATAAATTACTTTAAACTAAACATCTTATCGAAGATAAAATCCCCAAAAATAAGGAAAGATATCTATATCTTAAACAACAAAATTATGTATTTATCTCCAAAATCCATATTTTAAAAATAAAATAAATAATCCTAATGAAAATTTGTGACTTGTAAATGTAGTTCATAACTGGCCTTGTTCCTTCTTTAATTGCAAATCAAGAGGGATGTGTCTCAAACACAGCAATGACCTTGTGTGAACTCTCTGCTTGTAAACAGGATATCCTTGTTGGTTTGTTGCGACTGCGAAAATGTGGCCGCAACACTACTTGTCCAGAGCTTATGGGGAAGTGCTCTATTGTTCGTGAACTCCATGTTTATGGAACTGCTGTACCAGTTCATGGACGGGATGCTGACAAGCTACAACACCAGGTAACATTGTCTTGCTAATATGGAAATGACATAAACATGAGTAGAAGTTTTCAAATGATTTCATTGGATTAAATCATTAAAAAGTCTGATTAAATTCGTTGACTTTTTTTTTTGGATTCTGGAAGCTGCCAGCCAAGTTTGTGTATATAAAATTCTTTAGACATGTATAATAACCGAGAAAAAAATGCATCCTGATATTCATACTGTGGCCTTCTTTATAACATGTCCCTTTTCGTGTCCTTTTTCTATTTTTTACTTGACGTGCTTTGGACCAAAATTATTGTTTTAACAGGGTTATGGCACACTTTTAATGGAGGAGGCAGAACGTATTGCTTGCAGAGAACACAGATCAACAAAAATAGCTGTAATTTCAGGGGTTGGCACACGCCATTATTACAGGAAACTGGGATATGAGCTTGAAGGACCTTACATGGTGAAATATCTAGTTAAATAACATACTAGATGTTTCTTATGTAATTTTGTAGCATTAGTTAATTATGTTTTATATGACAATCACAAGACATTCGATTGTGCTGAAGATCCCTAACGCCCCCTCCCCTAATGCTCTCGGCTAGATTGGTATTCATAATTATCTAGCTTTGTTATGAAATTTAATAGACATATTTTTGGTAGGTTCCTCTTAAAGTTGCATTATCGATTGCACTCATGTTTGACTTGCATTCACTTTCTTACACAATAATTTATGGGTGAATGGACAAGACTCAAGACTCAATAGTTTAATAATGAAGAGGCTGTATATATTTCGGTAGAGGGAAAATGATTTGTATCCTCTAAAGCATCTCCCCAACTCCCTTTTGCCAAAAAAATTAACCATTTTAACTTGTAATTATAAATTCATAATGTCATTAAGTCCATCATATTGTCATTGACCAATCTTGTATGTGACTAACCAAGCTTAAACTGATTATAGTTAAGATGTTGGCTAGAGAGAGAATGGAACTTATTCGAGAGGATCTAAATTTAGAGGTGAAATGACGAGTTCAACCTAAAAAAGTTAACAAGTGTCATTTAGACATTAATATTTAATGGGTTAATTGTTACAAATATAACTGAACTTAACATTATTTTTGTAAATATTTTAAATTGTTAAAAAAGTTTGTTTTTTAGAAAAAGAAAAACAACAAAATTGTGAAATACCTAAATTTTTAATAATTGGTATTTGTTTCTGTTACAATCATGGACGTGGGAAGAGCTATCTGCTGAGTGTTTTTTCGCTGTGCCTGTGCCTGTGCCAGCCCTGATGAATTCGTAGGACCCTAGTAGTTATGTTTGGATGGTAATTTGTAACTTCTAGTCAAGAATGGACGTAACTTAATTATATTAGATGTTTCTATCGCAATAGTAATTTTGAGAACATTGGAAATGCCAATTAAGATAATTTGCAATAGCATCATATTTGAAGTCCTAAATTGATAAAAAAATATTTGAGGTCCTAATCTGTACTCAAAATAGTTATGAATAGCTCTTACTCTGTAGTGCCCTTTATTTAACTAGGACACATATTGCTTATCAAGTACATAGTAATTTAGGATAAAATTAGTTTTAAAGAATTTATTTTAAACATTAGGATTTATGAGAGAAATTGATTACGAGCATTAGATCCCATACATCATTTTACTTAACTAATTTTTCATTCACCTAAGAAAACATAAAACTATTTTTTTTACAATAATATAGTTTAAGAAAGATAAGAAAAAATATCTTGTCAAATAATTTAGACAATAAATAATGTGAGCGAGAAAAGAAAAAGTTATGAAATGTCGAATAGAAAGTTATTAAGTTAGACTCTATATATCACAACATCCTCGTCATTTTTGGAGCCCGACACTCGTTGTTGTCGTGCATAGTCACAACGTACCTCGTCTCTCTCGTTCATTTCCTTTCTCAACATCAAAATTTACGGGCTCCCAGCCTCGTCATGCTGAAATCAGCCTTCACTCCCATTTTCTGGGTACTTGCCCCCAAACCCCCAAAACTTCCCTCCCACGCAATCACTAACACCTTCTTCACAAGCAGCGCGACAAATGTTCGACACAATGCCCCTCTCAACTCCACCACCCAACCACCCCCTTCTTCAGCCTACATTCACCTCCCTTTCTGCCGCAAACGCTGCCACTACTGCGACTTCCCCATCGTCGCCCTTGGCTCCGCCTCAACCCAAACCGATGACGACCCACGAGTCTCCAACTACATCCACTGGCTCTGCCGGGAAATCAGTGCCACCAATGTGGACCAACCTGCTGATGCCAGCACCACCACACCCCTTAAAACGGTCTACTTTGGAGGCGGGACACCCTCGCTGGTGCCTCCTAGGATGGTTTCCTCGGTTTTGGACACTCTGAGGATGAAATTTGGGCTTCGTGAGGACGCTGAAATATCGATGGAGATGGACCCGGGCACATTTGATGCTGAGAAGATGCGAGAGATGGTGGTGCTGGGAGTGAATAGAGTGTCCTTGGGAGTTCAGGCGTTTCAGGAGGAGCTGTTGAGAGCTTGTGGGAGGGCACATGGGCTGAAAGAGGTTCATGAGGCTATTGATGTTGTCAAGTTGTGTGGAATTGAGAATTGGAGTATTGATCTTATATCTTCATTGCCTCATCAGACGAGTGAGATGTGGGAGGAAAGTCTAAGGCTCACCATCGAGTCACAACCAACTCACGTCTCGGTTTATGACTTGCAAATTGAGCAAGGCACGAAATTTGGACGATTGTAAGTGGCAGTTATGTTACACTTGTAGAAGCAAAGTTTTAAATTACGATTGTGATTGCAGTTTCATTGTGATCTTTGATATTGTGGGAAATTGCAAAGTTTGACATCAGATGTCAAGGTTTTTGGGCTCTTCGTGATTTGTCTGTAATTTTCCACAATGTCAAGGATTGCGATGCAACTGCAATCTTAAAACTTGACATCAGATGCAGCTGCAACTACGGTTGCAGAGACCCCAAAAACCTTTACACTGCAGCAGCAATCATGGTCGCTGAGACCCTAAAAATCTTGATGTTGCAGTCACAATTGTGGTCTTTAAGACCCTGAAGACCTTCATATTGCTGTCATCAAATGTTTTTTAAAACCTTGACCAGCATTGATGCCTTTTTTTTCCTTTTTTTTTTTTAAAGTAATATAATGATTTGGAATCTGAAGGTGAAAATGTTTACAGGTACTCCCCAGGGGAATTCCCAATGCCTTCTGAAACACAATCAGCTGAGTTCTATAAGATGGCTTCAAGAATGCTTTCTGATGCGAATTACAACCATTATGAAATCAGCAGCTACTGCAAGAGTGGATATGAGTGCAAACACAACTTTATCTATTGGAAGAACAAGCCTTTCTATGGCTTTGGCCTTGGCTCTGCTAGCTTTGTTGGTGGGTTGAGGTTTTCAAGACCAAGAAAGGTGAACGATTACATTAATTTTGTGCAGAATCTAGAAAATGGATTAGTAAATAGCTCTGTTAAAGGCCACATTAGTGGCAAGGACACAATCATGGATGTGGTGATGCTGTCCCTAAGAACTGCACAAGGCGTAGACTTAAAGAATTTCCAAGAATCGTTTGGCAGCTCTATTGTTTTGTCTTTGCTTGAGGCTTATAAACCTTATGTTGAGAGTGGACTTGTGGTTTGCTTGGACGAGCATAGGAGAGCCATTAGAATAGATGACCTTAATTCTTCTTTGAACGAAACTAATGCAGAAGGAAGGGTGGCTTATATAAGGCTAAGTGATCCAGAAGGTTTCCTCTTATCAAATGAGTTGATAGCCCTTGCTTTTGGGGTTATTGACTCTTGGAAGGATATGCCTCCATACCAAGAAGCAGAAGCTGCTTGAAAGCATGAATGAATCTGTTAAAGCAACACACAAGTTCTAGTTGATATTATCTAACAATTATTTTGTGTCTATTTATACAGAGCAAATATTTATTGTAATTCGGGGATGGATATTCAAACACTAATGATGGGTATCCTTACATTCTATTGACATATGTCACATGATCTTCCTAACAAAATAAGAGTTCATGAAATGAAATGAGATCAATTAATATTAGCTTTAATCACATTTTTTACTTTTTTTTTTATTAATTTTACTTTCGACAAATTAATTTATCACATTTTATCCCTAATTTTTTTTAAGAACTTGTACATTTTACCTTTCTTTGTTGAGCTGAAGTGGCATATTGAAATAGTTGCACCTTTTACCCCTAACTTTTGTAGTGCAATAGAAATACCTTGTTTCTATAGTGCAAACTAGCGTAACACCATGTGTCCTCTACTAGTGTTGGGTTTATAATTTATAATTTTCTTATATTTTATATTTTTATAATATATTTATCAATTATTTTTAAAATTTTATATATGTTAGTATATATGTGTAAAAAATTTATAACATAAATATGAATAATTATATATATATATATATATATATATTCAAATAGTTTTACAATGACTTATTGAAATTTTTTCTAAAAAAAAAAAAATACATGAAACGAAACTGAGGCATAGAAATGACAATGGGCGGAGCCGACTAGGTAGTAATCACCCTTTACCGACAGAGTCTAGGGTACGCAAGTTTAACAATTTGCATATGATACGAAAGAAAAAGTGACCGTTGGATCAAAATTATTAGATGGAAATCGAAATGGGAAACCGGCTATGCAACAATACTAATTTTTTAGTTTTATCTATTTACTCTTGTACCTCTCAATAATACCAATAGTGCACAAGTTACGATAAAAGCAAGTCAGAGTACTAACAGTGCACTAATTTCAAACACTAAAAATTAATATCATTAATAAATGTAGATTATACAAAAGTTAAAACTCATTGTCTTGTAAAAAAAATTATCATAATAAAATTCACTTTCTAAAGTTTTTTAATCAAATGTACAGGAACATAATATAAATATTATATCATATTTTTACTTTATTAGTTTTTATTTAATTAACCAACAATTGTGAATAAAATTTTAAAAAAATAATTGATTTTGTTTTATTTCATTTTCAATAGTAACATTTGACATCAACCAACTTTCAATTCACAATTTTCATTTTTTTTATAATATTACGATATTATTAGAAATAGCTTTGATACCTTTAATGTGTAATTGTATTAGCTTTAAAAAACTGTGGTTTAGGATGAATTTTTTCATAATTTTCATTTTTTTAATTGAAGCAGGATTCTTATCGATAAACTATGGATTAGGATGAATTTGATATTGTATTTTAATACCTTTAATGTGTAATTGTATTAGATGACATGATTTTGAATAAAAAATTGATGTGGTTTGATTTGTGTATTTATTTAATATTGTTAATATTGTTTATTTGATTTGAAGAGTTTATGTTTATGGTGTTAAATTTAAAGAAACTGTGTATTGATTTAAGATATAAAAAAAGATTGAAAATAATTTAAAAATTGAAACAAAAATGATATTTTTAATATAAAGGACTGAATAATTAATCGGATTAATTTATCTCATTTTTTACATTTTTTTTCCATTTTCAATTTACTTTCAATTTAATCAGATTAATTTGTTCAGTACTTTCTATACAAAAAATATCAATTTTGTTTCAATTTTTAAATTATTTTTAATCTTTTTTTATATTTTAAATCCATACATAGTTTTTTTAAATCTAACACCATAAACATAAACTCTTCAAATCAAATAAACAATATTAACAATATTAAATAAATACATAAATCAAACCACATCAATTTTTTATTCAAAATCATGTCATCTTATACAATTACACATTAAAGGTATTAAAATACAATATCAAATTCATCCTAATCCATAGTTGATATGTGAAATTAGTGCACTGTTATTCTATGACTTGCTTTTATCGTAACTTATGCGTTGTTGGTATCATTGAGAGGTACAAAAGTAAATAGATAAAACTGAAAAATTAATACTATTGCACAGCCAATTTCCATTTCGATTTCCATCTATTAATTTTGATCTAACGGTCATTTTATCATACTCAAATTGTTTGACTTGCGTATGCTAGACTCCGTCCCCTTTACCCACAACGCCAAATAAATACTCGCTCCTTAGCCACACATGTGATACACATTAAGCATATACATGTGGATTTATTTAATATCTAGGGATATTTGAGTGTGTCTATTAATATTTTTGCAAAATAAAAATAGTTTAAAATATTAAAATAATTTTTATTGTAATTTTATTTATTTTAGTATTTTCTTGAAAAATAATTTTAATTGTTACAACTAATGTTATTCCAATATTCTACAATCTACACAATTAAAAATGTCCACTAATAATTCTAAATAAATAATTTTTGTGAACTCTAAATAAAATCATCTAAAAATAATTCTCTAAAACATAAACTCAAATAAAAATGCACTAAAATATAAGTTTTTAAATAAAATTACACTAAAACATAAAACATAAGTACAAACAAAAAAAATTGTAAATAGTATTTACATATTTAAGTTTGGTAAAAAATAAAGAATATTTAAGTATTTAATATTAACATCTAACACATATCCGCATGTACAAATTTTATCAGCAAATATGTCAATATGGATTTCTTTATAATTCCTAGTCGTGCATTCTATTTTTAACTAAATATGAAACAAATTACTATATATTCATTTTTCATAATATTTTTAATTAAATAATAAAATATATTTTCTAAATTTTGTAATTAAATGATTTAGCATAAATAAAAACATTAACAAATATTATATATTAAATTGATACTCATATCACTCTATTGAATTTTTTAATTTATTACAATAATGATTTTAAAAAATTATGACAATTCTGAATTTAAGATATATATTTAATTAGAATAAACTTTGATTATATATTTTATCAATTTTTCTATGGATAATTTTGTTGAAATATAAATAAAACTGAAAAATAGGAGAGAGATAGAGAGGGAGAGAGAGAAATCACATGTAAAATAAATATAATGATAAAAAAATATTTGATTAAATTAAGTTCAAATTGTTAAACTGATAATTAATGCAATTTATTCTAACAAATTTTGACAGTAAAAAAGTATAATAAATTTAAAATTAAATATATTTCATGCATGAATTAATTATTAATCAAACACCAATTTATTAATATTGATTTTTTTCATATATATCAATATATTTTTTTTATAACATTGTTATCAATTCATTTGAATATTGCAAAGTGTTAACAATTTTTTATACATATTTTTCATATAAATCGTCACATGTATACAAATTTTGTACATAATGTACATTTTCATATATATATATATATATATATCAATTTATAAAATAAAAATTGATCAAATTAATTTATGTATTAATATATGATTGATAATTAACTTATTAGTAATTAATTTATTATATTAATTGAATGACATCAATCTATTGAATAATAAATTTATTAATATTAATCTATTATATTCATGTTAAATGAGTATATCTAATTGTTAATTATATTTATTTGAACTTAAAATAAAATAATTTAATTTAATATTTTTTTTAAAGAATGAATATATAGATGTCATATGATTACATATAAAAAAATATTCTTATATATATATATAGCTCAAGTGTCTCGTGTTTATACTGATATTAAATTTATATCTTATTATAATATCAATAAATTTTTATATTATTTTAATTTTAATATCTTATTAATTATTTAGTTTAAATTTTAATAAAATTATGTAAATAAACATGTTAATAAATATTTAAATATATTTTTATATACATATGCTCTAGAAAAATATTATTATTGGAGGTGTTGTTATAGGTAGGATCCTCTTCACTTTGGTGATATTGAGGATACAATAATTTGTCATATTATTATCAAACTAAAATGTACACAAAATAAAATTTATATAAAAATAAAATAAAATTTAAATTTATATAAAATTTAGTTGCAAAGTATTTTTTTATCAATTTTTATTAATTCGATTAAAATAAATATATTATAATTAAGGTAATCTTTATCTTTATATATAAAAAATTAAAAGAAAGGGTAAACATGTAATTTAATTTTTTCTGCTCTTTTTAAGATTAAAGAAAGTAAATTTACATAGTTTTTCATCCTAAAAATAAATTATTTTCCGCTCATAATTTTAAGGTTAAAAGATCAATTTTAGTTTTTCCACTGATAAAAGAGTAATTGTATAAGTCTTTTTGTTATCAAATTTTTTTTATAGAAAACGTATATTTTTATTTTTTACATTTCTGGTTAATAATTAAATAAATATTATAAAAAAATTATAATTTTTATTTTTATTTCCGGTTTGTAACTGAATAAATAATAATTTATATTTGAAAAAATATTTTTTTACTAAATTTTTAACGTCTAATTATAAAAACAACACAATATTTAAAATATGGTCTTATAATTTTACTCACAATATTATAGATGCTTATTTTTTCAAGGTTTAAATACAATTTTGACCTCTCTATTTTAAAATTGAAATATTTTTTCCTCCTATTTTTAAAAAAATCCATAATTTTTGGACACCCTATTTCAAAATATAATATTTGGTTCTTATATTTTAGAAAATACACAATTTTAGTACCCGTATTTTAGAAAATTCATAATTTTATTTAATATTTAAATTTGTCTACATTTTTTATAATTAATCAAATCATTTTTGGATGATATCTTAAATGAATATAGTATGCTTATAGTTTAATTGGATCAAAATAAAATAAATAAAATTAAAAATTTAATCAAAATTTTAAATTTTCTAAAATAGGAGGATTAAATGTCTTTATTTCAAAATGAAATGACTAAAATAATAGAATTTTTTAAAATATGAGGACTAAATATCTCAATTTTAAAATAGAGGATCAAAATTATGAATTAAACACAATAGAGGGACTATAATTACATTTAAGTTTTTTTTAAGCAAACATCAATCTTTTAAAAATGGTTATCTTTAAAAGATTAATTAATTCTATAAATTAGCAAATATGAGTAACACCCATCATAGCACAATTTCCATTAGAGTAATAAATTAAATCTAACTTTTTAAAATATTTTTTAATATTTTTTTGGTTTAAAATAAAGACCAATCTATTTTTTATTTGTAAAGTTAGTAAATATTTTTTTTAGTTGTAATTACTGTTTTTAAAATTACATATTTAAATAATTATAAAAGAAGAAAATTGGTAATAATAGTTTTTTTTGAAAACATTTGTTTTTTCATTAACTACTCAATATTCAAAAGAAAAAGAAAACTCAATCACACTTTTTATTTGTTGGATGTATTTAATGATTTTCCTAATTTCGGTTAATCACACATCATTTCTTTTGTGTGTGTGTATATATATATATATATATATATAATATAATATTACATTTATTATTTTAGGAAAAAATGAATATAAGATTACGCGTGATATTATTTCATAAATATAAATCTTCTTTAGCTTAATTTCTCGTATCTTGCACAGTTGCCAATGTATTAAATTTACATTTATAATTTATAGCAGTAATTTTTTTATATTATTTAAAATTTTTAATATATTATTGATTATTTAGTTTAAATTTTAATAAATATATGTTAGTAAGTGCATCAATAAATATTTAAATATATTTTTATATACACCCATGCTCAAAAAATGTTATAATCGGAGATGTTGTTGTAGGTAAGTTATCCCTTCACTCTAGTAATATTTTACATGTTTTTTTTAATACTTTTTTTTAAAGTTGATTTTATTTTATTTTGTCATATCACACTTAATTTTTATTATCATCCATGAAAATCGTATCAACTAAACTAGATTTTGATTTGCACACTTAATTTGGGATAACAAAAATTGAGTAAAGTTATTTAATTACAATAGAATTTTTTATTTAATTTAACTTATCTTTTAAAGCTTTAATTGTCATATAAAAATGTTTAAACTGTAAAAGTTATTATTAAAAAACATCATCTAATTTTGGTTGGAATTGAAGGAAAAAACTATATTGATGTTAATTATTTGAACTGATACTTGATAATTTGTTTAATTTCATAGTAAATTATTTTTAAAATTTAATTTCAAATGTATTTTCCTTTTAACTTGAATTAATATATTAAGTCATTTATCTACATAAGTTTTGCTTTTAGTTTTATTATGGTTAAGTCTATTTTAAATTAAATTAGTTTTAAAGAAAACTTGTTCATCAAATGTTTTTTTAATAAATGTCATAAGAAATGAAACTTTATTAAAATAAATAAATAAACATTTTTGATTAAATTTCAATCAAATATTAACATAGGGATATATTTTATTAATGATAAAATTTTGTCTGATTTTTATTTTCAAGATATAAATTTTATTAAATAATTTTGTATAATTATTTTATTACAATTCATAAAATATTTTCATGATTAAATTTCAATTAAATATTCATGGAGAAATAAATACATATATTTTTTAATTTATTTCACTTATTGCACATACTATTTTTAACCTGTTTTAATTTTTATAATTTTGGACGAAAGTTTCTAGAACAATTTAAAAAGTACTCTCTCTCTTATTAAAATTTTCATCCTAAAATGTTTTACGCAAACCAATAAAGGATAATATAAATAAATAAAAATAGTAAATTTTTAAAATTAATTTTATATGATCATTAATTCATTTATAAATTATATTGTCCACCTTTAATATTATAATAAGGAATATAAATAAAAAAAATAATCAGTATTATATTAAAAATTAAAATAATTATTATTTTAAAAAAATATACTTTTTCTCTTATACAACAATGATAATGGGACTGAGGGAGTACATATTTATAAAAGCTAAAACAAATTATTTTAAAAAACTAAAACAAATAGTTTTTCAATCTAAAACTAAAATGTTAGTGGTAAGTTCTTGCATAAATGAAATAAGTAATTAAGCCCTAAATAAGAATTTGCAAGTTAAACAGGATACCAAAAAAATGAACTAATCCATATATGAAGTAAGTAGTGTTTGCGACGCAGGGTCTAAGCAAGGGAGGGCACTTTGATGCGGCGCGGGGTTTAGACTTTAGAGAGAAGATGGGGAAGAAGACGAAGAAACCCGGCAAAGGCAAAGAGAAAACCGAGAGAAAAACCGCGAGAGCCGAAGAGAAGAAAGCTCGCAGGGAAACCAAGAAGCTCTCTCCCGAAGACGACATCGACGCCATTTTGGTACTTTCTCTATCTCCGATCTCACATTACCCTTTCACTTCGACCAAGTAATAAGCAAAACCTCTAAACAAAACAATGAAACTTGTATTTGACACAGTTGAGCATTCAAAAAGAGGAAGCTAAGAAGAAGGAGGTTCACGTCGACGACAACGTTCCCACGCCTTCTCCTCGCTCCAACTGCTCCGTAACTTCACTCACTCACTAACATCTCACCGTTTTGTTGCGTTTTCCGTTTGTTGACTCCTTGTTTTGCAGCTCACCGTCAATCCATTGAAGGAGACCGAGTTGATTCTCTACGGCGGCGAATTCTACAACGGGAACAAGGTTACGAGTTTGAATTGTGTTTATTTGTTGATTGAGTGATATTATATGTACTGAGTTAATAGTTGTTGCCGCAATGTGAATTTTGTGCAGACATTTGTGTATGGCGATCTCTACCGGTATGATGTGGAGAAGCTGGAATGGAAATTGGTTTCAAGTCCGAATAGTCCTCCTCCTCGCAGTGCTCATCAAGCCGTTGCGTGGAAGAATTATGTTTATATTTTTGGTAATTCACTTTACTTTGGTGTTTAACCGAGCTAAATGATGTCGTGTGAACCATGTAGCTTATCTCACCTAATGGGATAAGGCTTTAGGTGTGTTTGAATTTCTGTTTAAAGCATTGTGAGCTCAGTCACGTTCAGTGGCCTTGGAAAGTATGAAAACAAACACACCGTTGTTGATAATTGAGTTTACTAGCTTTTGAAAATTTTGTGTGGTGATTTTTTATTTTACTTTTGTTTGTGCTTCAGGTGGTGAGTTTACGTCTCCAAACCAAGAGCGGTTTCATCACTACAAGGTTTAGCTCACATTGCCTTGCTTTTGTTATGTGACAAGAATGTGGTTTGGTGTATTGTATTTTGACTATTTGGTGATGTTTTTGGATTTTGATTTGTTTAGGATTTTTGGATGTTGGACCTGAAAACAAATCAGTGGGAGCAGCTTAATTTGAAAGGGTGCCCCAGTCCACGTTCAGGACATCGAATGGTATGTTCAGGTTCATGAGAAGTGATAGACTCGTTCATTTACTAGTAAGGGTGTCAGATTCTTGAATCTTTTATCAAACAGGTTTTTGGTATGTTTTTTTCTGAAAATGCATGCTATTCTGTTCAACTTGACTATACTATTGTCTGGATTGCATTGCAAATGTGAAAATAGAGTCACAACTTATGCAAACATAGCATGTTTACAGTTCTGTTAGAACATCAAAATTAGATGAACCACATCACAGCTTGATTTGGTTCATTTCAATGTAATATTCCCATTTTGAGAGTGCAATACAGTCATGTGAGAAATTAAATAACAAGAACAATTTATTATCTTGGTGCTGAAGCTGATTTAATTGCTAATATCCTTGTTGTTGAAGAACAATTACCCCATAAATTGTGCAAGATACTGCTAATGGAAACACAGATCATTTGTGCTGTTTGGTCTTTAAACAGCTGCAAGGTTGGATTACTTGCATATCTCAATTCTTGGTCAACTGCCCCCATTTTATGGATGACAGAATATCTGCAAATTAATTGACTTTTTTGAATCATCATATTGTTTGCACTTGTTACTAGATTGCATGTTCCTAACAAGAATATGCATTCTTACTGTGTCTGACTGCAGTAGCTACGAGCCTATTTCATCATCTTATTTTGCATACTTTAAGGATGGTTGCTTTGCTCATTCTAATTGCTAAAAGCCTGAAAGCTTTGCAATATTCTCCCTTCCTCTTTTTTCATTTGAATTTCTTAGTTTTTTACTGAGAAATTCATGGCATGTCTACTCCAACTTATTTGTGCTTATGTGAAATTTTGTTCTTGTTGCTATGAGTAGGAACCTGTTTGTGATATCATAGTTATGAATGTTTATTTTAGTAGTTAATCACTGTGTGCTCCCCCCCACCCCCATCATATGGATACCCATATTAATCTAGTTTTTTTTTTTTGTCTTCATCATATATTTGTTTGTTCTAATGCTTTATTTTGGTTAATTAACAGGTATTGTACAAGCACAAGATTATTCTTTTTGGTGGCTTCTATGACACTCTTAGAGAAGTGAGGTTGTTAATGCTGCTTAAATTTTTTTGTTGATAATTATATGTATGTGATTTTCTTTCCCATATTAAAATATAAAACTCCACAGCAGATGAAAAGCTTGTTGTAGCTAGTATTTAAATTAAAATGTTTTTGTTTTGAAAAGTGAGTTCTAATATATAATATCCATGATTCAACATAAATCTAATTAAGTCTACAGTCAATTGAATTCTAGGAGAAACAGAATTTGAGCTTCTAATAAACTCAAGTTACAGGATTTCTTTGGATTTTTTCTCTGCTTTTAAATTTATTATGTGTACACCAAGGTTTGACTCTTAGTATGATGGGGTTATCACATGTGTGAAAGCTCGTAATGGAACATCAAGTTATTTTCCTATCACGGTAGGTGTACACCAAGGTTCAGCTTAGTCCTTATCTCTTTGCCTTAGTGATGGATGAACTAACAAAAATATTCAAGAGAAAGTGTCGTGATGTATGCTTTTTGTAGATGATATTGTGCTTACTGATGAGACCAAAGACAATGTTAATAGGAAACTTGAATTGTGGAGAAGCACTTTAGAGTCTAAAGGATTCACATTAAACCAAAGCAAGACTGAGTATATGAAGTGTGAGTTTTCGCTGGTAAGAGGTGGTGATCAAGATCCTGTGTATCTACTTGGTTGAGAGGTACCCAAGAAAGATGTTTTTAGATATCTGAGATTAATTTTACAAAAAGGTGGAGAGATTGATGAGGATGTAAATCATAGAATTAAAACAGGGTGGATTAAATGGTGGAGTGCATCTGGGTTTCTGTGTGACCACAAAATTCCTTTTAAGCTAAAAGAAAAATTCTATAGAACAACTTTAAGACCTGCAAAGTTATATGGAGCTTAATGTTGGCCAACACGTAAGCAACATGAACATAAAATATGAGTAGCAGAAATGAGGATGTTAAGGTGAATGTGTGGTTATACGAAGATGAATAAGATAAGAAATGAAAATATTCGACGAAAGGTAGCAGTAATATCGGTGAGTGAAAAGATGAGGGAACATAGATTAAGGTGGTTTGGGTACGTAATGAGACTGCCCCTGGATGCTCTCGTAAGAACAAAAGTTTGTTACCAAGAGCTCGACATCAAGAGAGGTAGAGGTGGACCGAAACTTACCTGGGGAAAAATAGTTAAACAATAATTAATGGAATGAGATATAGATTAGCGGACGATGTGTCTTAAGACGGAATAGAGAAAAACTATAAGCTTGGTGAATAGTTAGACCCATTGTTATCTCTATGTTCTATATAGTCCCTTTTTAATCTTTTTCCTCTTCATCTCCCCCCCTTCTTTTCTTTTATCTTAATTCTCCTTTTTCTTCCCCTTCCCCCTCCACTTTTTTTTTTCAACCTCCTCGTATTTATCATTGGGTTCATCTACCACCGACCCCAATTAGCTTGGATTAAAGGTGTTATTGATATTAATGTTGATGTAAATTTATTATGTATATAGCATGACAACATCAATTTCTTTGTTACATAATTGTGTTATAAGGGAAAGGAATTGTTTTTGCTTCTGCCACAGTTTGTTTGTATGAGTATGACTATTGCTTTACAACAATTGGGATTGAGTGGACTCACATTGAATTTTCTTTTGTTTCCATACCTTATGGTTAGTTAGTTTTTTTTTTTTTTTTGAGTGGTTAATTTGGCCAATGGTGATTGAACTTTGAAGTTAATATGGCAGCAAGCATGATGTGAATAAGGGTCAAGATGGTAATTCCACTTTTAACCCCGTTGCACATGAAGCAAGTAGAAATGAGAATTGAGGAAGGTGTTAGGTAGCATTTCTGTTAGATGAAATATTTAAAAGCAGAGTAAAGGAGGGAAGAGTGACAGAAATGGAGAATAGTTGGTTATGAGTGGCTGGGGGCTCAATCTTTGGTTATGAGTGGGGTAGGTCTTTTTTTTCTCTCATAAATTTCATTTCTATTCCTTTGTTATTCCAAGAAAATCTATAATCACTGTTATGAAGATAGCAATACAGATTATACCCAACCAGATTCTTTGTTTTATTACCATTTTTATTCATTTCTTTAGTTCTGTTTGCTGATTCTTATCAGGTTACTTTCTTTGCTTGCTGTAACTTCAAAGTTTTGTCTTGAACACTTAGATATTAATTTACTAATTTGGTAATTTTCTAATAATTTTTAGATTTTTATTCATTTTTTACCTTTTCAGTGGCCTATGAGTTAAGTAATGAAGAGTTACATCATAAACAGTATCATTGAATAGTCGAATGAGGTTGTTTTGTGAAATCACATGTATTAAGCCCTCTGAATTTTATCCACATTAGTTGATTTTATGGAATTTTGAGAAAATGAATTTGATGTTGTGTTTTAATCGTGACATACAGATGGAGGATGAATCAGTATTCAGAAACTTATTGTATCATAGTTGTGTAATATTGAATGTTATTGACCCTATATATTTTAGATTTTGCATCAGATGTTCTTTGTGTATAAACATAAATAACGTTCTTTTAAATTTTAGATTTTGGTATTGATTCACTTAATAGCATTTCTATGCCAGGTTAAGACCTTTTAATTGACTATGCAGGTACTACAATGATTTATTTGTATTTGACCTTGATCAATTTAAGGTAAATATATCTAAATACCTGGGTTATTATGTTAATATGTTATTTACTATTCAAGTTCAGCACCAAAACGTCAGGCTGTTTCATTTAATGTAATAATGTTGATTTTGTGTTCGTTAATTTTGATTAATGCCAATGTGATTTTGTGCTGTAGTGGCAAGAAATAAAGCCTAAGCCTGGAGCAATGTGGCCAACTGCACGTAGTGGTTTTCAATTATTTGTGTACCAAGATGACGTGAGTAAAATACTGGTCCCCCTTACATGAAGCTAATTTTTGTTTTAAATTACTTGTATTTATGTGTTAGAACTGGTATCATAAACAGCAAGAAAGATTGAATTTTATTGACTGAAATGGGGAAAATCTCTCTAGAAAAGTCTGGATCCACTCCTTATGCAACTCTACATTCACCAAAAGTCCATAACTCGCAGAACTTCAATGGTCTGCAACTCCCAATGCCCAAAGGCTCCAATTCTCTCAAATTCTGACAAGAGATCTCTCTTTCCACTTCCCTTCTTATTTATAAGCAACATGCCTTATTTCTTTAACCGACTATCCTAACTATCTAATGTAACTAACTAATGGGTATCTATCATTATGTTTACTACTGTAGTAAAGTTTTCCTCTATGTACTGTATGATTAATTTATGTTGCTCTACAAAGTAGTTTTGAAGTTCAGAATATTGTCTTCTCAAGAGAGTTCCTTTCACATTGCAGATTTTTTTTGTATGGTGGCTATTCAAAAGAAGTTTCATCTGATAAGAGCAACTCTGAGAAAGGAATTGTTCATTCAGATATGTGGTCCCTTGATCCTAAAACTTGGGAATGGAACAAGGTACTTTGGAGTTAAGTTTAATATTGAGTGAATTTGTATATTCCTCTTCTTAGGCAAGTTTAAGCTTTCTTATATCTTATAGTTTTTCCTTGCCCACTAACTAAAATGACTTTAGTCAGTGTTCAATAGCAGCACAAACTTCTTTGTTTACACTTCAATTTGATTATGTAATATTTTTCTTTTATATTTGCTTATCTCTCCCTTCCCCTCAATAGGCTCATACACACTGAGAACCATGCATTTTATTATCTTTTTGTACAACTGATTTATTTTCATCATCTTTTCTCCCTTCATGACAGGTTAAGAAAAGTGGAATGCCTCCAGGTCCTCGTGCTGGGTTTTCCATGTGTGTTCATAAGAGAAGGGCTCTGCTATTTGGTGGTGTTGTGGATATAGAAGTTGAAGGTTAGCTTTTGTATTCATGATTATTATTTTTGCAATTTGTGACACAACTTATATTTTTAAAGCAAGTGATTGGGAAGTCATCTCTATGACCTAATGTTTGTAAACGATTAATAAGATCAGACAGTCAGCTCAAATTCTCTTTTGAGGGGGTGTATTTCATTGTTTATGCTTAGTATCCTAATTGCACCAACATCTGTGCAGGTGATGTAATGATGAGCTTGTTTTTGAATGAGCTTTATGGATTTCAGTTAGACACCAATCGCTGGTGAGTCCCACATTCCGTTGGTGCTTAATATGTCATATTCTAAAGTTGCTGTTTATGAACTGAATCCTTCCATGGACTCTTGATTCTACGTCATTGTAATTTTGCATTTTGCTCTGTAATTGATCGTTTTCTATATAGCGTAGGTGTGCTATCATATTTAATGCTTCTTGATTAGCTTATCTAATCTTGTTTGGGTAATAGGTATCCTCTGGAGTTAAGAAAGGAGAAGCCGACTAAAGATAAGGTAGATTGGATATCATGCATATATACTTCTGATCTCATGAAAATTGTTCCCCATTTTAAAACTCATCCTATGGACTGTTCTGCATGTTATATTTCTTCTTAATTAAATGTGTTTTGCAGTTAAAAAAAATTGAACAAAATTGTCCTGATGATGTCGACAAGAAGATAAATCCAGCATGTACAACAAGAGAAGAAACTGAGGAGTCAGAGGATGAAGAAAACAACATTGATGATATATCCAAGAATATAGCGTCAAACATGTCTATTGATGATGGTGAAACACTTACCAAATCCGAAGGAAAGCGCGAGGAATCCAGTGCTAAATTGGACATTCAAAGTTCTTTGCCTGAGGTTGTCTTTTTGGACCATCTTATGACACTACTCCTATTTTTACCCAGATATTGATTAATGAGTTTTTTTCCCCAAATTTTATAGGTAGTGAAGCCCTGTGGACGTATTAATGCTTGCATGGCCGTTGGAAGAGATACATTATATATATATGGTGGCATGATGGAGATTAAAGATCAAGAAATCACTCTTGATGATTTGTATTCTTTGAACCTTAGCAAACTTGATGAATGGAAGTGCATTATACCGGTTTGTTATTTTTTCTCAAGTTGACTAGCTTTTTACCAATACATGCATATGCTCTATACCATGGGTATCAATCATGGACAGCGGCATGTAGCAGCTGACTCCAAAAATGCTATAGTGTTATAACCCACAGCAGGATGACCATTATTTTCAAACATTTTATACAGTTTATATAATTTATACTAAATACATATAAATGCTCAAAAATTAAAATAATACTAAAAAATATTTGACATGGTCATAATTAACAAAAACAGGTTATAGATCTTAGCTGTTAAGCAAACATACAAGTAAATAGTAACAAAGGATACCATGTCTAACTAAAGGGACAGAGACTGCTATGTCTCATAAAAATTGGTTTAAGTAAAAAATAATTTCTGAGTTGTTGGCTGATAAAAATCTGCTACTGCAAAGTTGGTGAATGTTTGTACCTTACCCAGTTCCAAGAGTCCAGGGCATCTCATTACATGCAATGCACAAGTATTATTAAAATAGTCACCTAACTAAATATGTGCTACTGATTAGATTTATCATATTACAATGATTTTTTACAAGGTTATATCATACGAACTTAATTTTATTGATTATTTGTCTCATTCACAGTATCTTAAAATGAAATTTAACTATTGATGGAACTCAAGGAAGAGATGCTTTTCTGCTTTCCCCCTCAAATGATTAGGGAATATATCTCAGGATTTAATTACAAATTATAATGTGAAATGGGTGACTAATCTTCTGATTACAATGTACAAAACTAGGTCTTTGAATATGAGCCATGCTGAATTGCTGATGCTGTTAATATAGCTTTTGTTGATTCAGCTTATTTAATCTAAGAATATATTGTGATTGTAATTTCCTAATTATATACACATTTTTACCTTATTTGCGATAACCTGACTTAGCTTTTCTTCAACCCAGGCATCAGAATCCGAATGGGTGGAAGCTTCAGATGATGATGAAGAAAATGAAGATGATGATGAAGATGAATCCGATGGTGATAGTCTGACTGATGAGGATGAAGATGATGAGGAAGAGGAGGAGGAAGAGGTGCAGATTCTAACTTGGTAATTCAAACAAGAAAAAAAAAAATGAATGAATTATTCCCTCCTCTCCTATGTTTTACTGTTATGTCACATACTGAGAACCCAGTCAAAACCCTCATTTTTATAAAAATAAATAAGGCTACAATCAACCTCAAAATAATGTTAGGCCCTGCTACCTCGTGTATGTTATGATCAAATGTCATCCCCTTATTTAGATTTCAGTATTTGGTGTAAGCTGAAATACTGAAATTAAGGTTCAAATGGCTGGCCACCAAATTGAATCTTTAGTGTAAGTATGCAACTTCTCTAAATGAAGGGTTCTTTCCCTTTTCTCAATATACAAGGTTGAATCCATGAGCCAACATCTTTTGTTAATTAATATATAAATATATAATGTTCAAACACGTGTGTGATAAACTCTCCATAACCAGAAAGTTTATTTTTGTCCAAAGCGAGGTTTCCTACATTATTAATTTGGCTTTACCTTTTGGTCACTAGGCTCAGAATGCATCAGTTCAGGTGGGAGATGCCGTTGCTTTAATCAAAGGGGTGGGAAAGAATTTGCGGAGGAAAGAAAGAAGGTTACGGATAGAGCAGATTAGAGCTAGTCTTGGCTTGTCAGATTCACAGAGAACACCATCGGTAATATATTAATATTTATTAAAGACATTTTAGACTGTTGATCAATCATTGAAACTAGTGAATATATTAATGTTTAATTATTTTTTTTGAGCTTATGATTTCTTGTAGTAGTACCTTGGTTGATTGATTGTATCTGGTTGTCATGTGCCTTTAAAAGTATCTCTGGGCTTTCAATTAGTATTTTTCTTGTCGCACTGTTTTCTTAATTGAATTCTTGTTGCATCCAAAGCCAGGAGAATCCTTGAAGGATTTCTACAGTCGTACAAATATATATTGGCAAATGGCAGCCCATGAACATACTCAACACACTGGAAAAGTAGGTTTTCTCTTTTCTTTCTCTAGTTATATGATTCTCTTATAACTTCCCTTGTAAAATCATATTATCTTTAGTAATTTGATTTGTTTTATGAACCTAGGAAAGAGACATGAAAAATTTATAGAAACAGGCAACTAAAATGAACATTTTTATTGAGTGCTTGAGAAGAGGAGAAAGATCTTTTCTTCAAGTTACCCCTATTATATGAATTTTCTAATTCTCTAAATGAATCATTCCATTCTTATTCCCCACTATTGAACTAACTGATCCCCTCTTGGGGAGGCATGAATTTTCTAATTCTCTAATTGAATCATTCCATTCTTATTCCCTCCTATTGAACTAACTGATCCCCTCTAGGGGAGGCCAAATTTTGTGAGACTGAACGTAAATGAGTTATACCCTAAAACTGTCCTTTGTAAAGTGTGTCTACCAACCTGTTTTTATTTGAAGTTCCATCCCCCAACCCGTTTCTTTTTTCATATATACAAATACATGTGTTCATATAGTTACACACTAATGATTGCGTCGAGTATTGTGGTAAATTCTGCTGGATCATTCATCATAGGAACTCCGCAAGGATGGTTTTGATCTTGCTGAAGCTCGGTACAGGGACCTAAAACCTATTCTTGATGAGGTAATGTTCTGTACACATTTGTAGAGTACTTTAAATTTGCACCTAAAAGCCTTTTGCACTGTCACTACTTTCTTTTAAATAAGTTCCAATTTATTTTCTTTGAACACTGCAGCTGGCTCTATTAGAAGCTGAGCAGAAAGCAGAGGAGGCCGAAGAACCAGAAACTAGTGCAAAGAAAAGAGGAAAGAAGAAAACTAGAAATTGATCATTTATGTAGCACACGACGTTTGGGTGCCGTCGAGGATGTAATATGCAATTTTGATTTAGTTTGATGTCATTATCTGCGAAGATTGTGTCAAGAATTTTGTGCACATAATTTGTGTCGCATGGTCACGTTACATGTAATCAGTAACAAGCACACACCCAAAATTCAGTTACATACACTACACGAATTCCCTCCCTGAAATAGAGTACAGAATGTGCAATAGAAAAGAGAAGAGTTAAACGAGTTTGTATGGCGCCGAATTTATCTATGCCTGAGTGAATTTAAAATTTCTGTTGTTTAATTGCCTTTCAAATGTGATACATTACGCATGTTCTCCCTCTGTCTCGAATATATGTAATATTTATACGCTTGAGGTTGACATTGAGTATTAACTGTTGTTATTATTTTTATTTTAATCCTTCGATTCATCATAATAAAAAGATTCTGAATAATTTGGAGTTCGATCGAAAAATAATTAAATTCTGATCAATAATTATTTTCATCAAAGATTAAACATGATAATATCTAAATAAAACTGTTGTTAATTTTTGTGTGTATCTTCAAATCATGATTAGTATTGAACCTCTATTGGTTAAGACTTAATCTAATGATAAAATGCTGATTGGATGCTTTATCGATTATCGAAAAATGTATGTTGAAGATGGGAATGTACGATTGAATATAAACGAAGTTATCACTAATTATTAAATATTATAAAGTATTAGTTGTTTTAGTAGTTATCTGTAATAATTTCAAACTTCACTTTATGAAGCGAGAAATATATTAAGTATTTCTTAAAAGGAATTAAAGACATTTAACATTTTTTAAAAGGTTGTAAGCTATTAGTATTTTATAATAGTGAATTTATTAAAATGTTAGCTGATTTCTAAATGTTGGAGAATATTGCATTTCCAAGTCCCCTTGCTTTTATTTATGTGAATAGTAGCATGTGCTATATGAAGAGGGAAGTAAACTAAGCACGTAAAAAGAAGAGCCTAACAAGATCATTGCTTTCTGCTACATAACTGTATTTCATATTCTTTCTCAAGTACTGACAAAAACAAAAGTTCTTTGAAAAATTCCTTGGATTACCGTATCTTAAAAGAAGAACCCACCGCAATCTCTACACTCTCCGAGGGTGAAAACCATACACACATTATATAAGAACCTATCTATATGTGTAAAAGTATAAATACAAATTTCTTTGCGCATGCAAGGATTATAATTTTATATAATGCCTTTTGAAAATTAAAGCTACCTTATGTTTGCAAAGATAAAAATCCAAAAAGGGTATTTTGGTATCAGCTGCACGCGTGGTTATGTTCTGCCTCTCTATTAGTTGTAGCCATAAGCCAGGCCCCAAGTTGGAAAAAAATTAAAGGCAAAAATTAGCGTACATATTCTTAAAAGTTGAAACTTTATTTGCCGAAGTGGAATCTCACAAGTAACGAGAAAGAAGGATGCTCCTAACTTTTGCACATTCTTATTAATCAGTGTCTTGAGAGATTATTTAAAGAAATAATAATAAAAAAAAGTTTATTAATCACGTTTGAAATTTATTAAAATCATAATAAAATATATTAATAATATATTTTAATAGAAAAATTCTACTTTTAATCAATTAGAACTGGAATTTAAGAAGAAAAAAAGAGGAATGTTAAAACTTGTAGGTGGCATCTAATGGCTAGGATCACGAAATTATGAAGAATAAATTTATTTACGACCAATAATTATGAACAATAGAGGGATGTTAAAACCTGTAAGTGGCATCTAGTGGCTAGGATCACGAATTATGAAGAATAAATTTATTTACGACCAATTAGTTTTGTTTTTACTTAATTGCTCAATTTTTTAAATATGATTGATTATCATTGGGTAATTAAAAATGATTTAATTAGGTGAACTGAAACTGATTGACGAGAAAAGAAGGAAATAGTACTTTAGATAACTCAGAACCAACTTAAATAAACAGATTTAATGACTAAGGATTTAAAAGCTGAAAATACCCATAATTTTAATATTGTATGTAACTTTCAGCAGGGTTTTCATATTTGTTTTCATGCATCATGCGCCTTGCTAAATCACTTCATACTGCTAAACACGCACGATAGCCGTTTGCACTTAAGAGAATTTTCCTCCATCTCCTCTTCCTCTTGGATTCTGCATCACTCTCTTGTCATTTTTCGTGTTTTTGCCTCAACTATATATATTTATGAATAAATCTTCACTTAATGTTATATGAATTGATTATTTTAATTCCCAATTATATTAAAATTTATTTAATATATGATTTTATAGAATGTAATTCAAGATAATTCTTTTTTTAAAGGACAAAAGCAATTTGATTCATGTCAAATAGAATGCTTCTATATTTTATTGCATTTTCTTTACCCGAGGAGTATTTATACAAAAACTATGAATAACAAATTCAGCTATTCAAAAAGGAAACAGAATATAAGCTATTCAAAAAAGGAAACAGAATAAATAAATTCCTATACATAGGGTAACTATCTAATTTGTTATAACTTACCAGAATAACAAAACTATACAATTTGAATTTTAAATCTCCTAACTCAACACTCCCCCTCAAGTTGGTGCAAAGATATCAATCATGTCCAACTTGTCACATGCTTCATGTAAAGTTTTTCCAGATACAGCCTTAGTTAGTATGTCTGCCAGTTGTTTTTCAGATCGGATAAAGGGAAATTGAATTACGCCTTGAGTCAATTTTTCCTTGATGAAATGTCTATCAACTTCTACATGTTTAGTCCTATCATGCTGGACTGGGTTGTGAGCAATCTCAATAGCAGCCTTATTGTCACAATGCAGATTCATTGGTTCTTTACTTTCAATTCCAAGATCTCTAAGAACACTTTTAACCCACAACAACTCACAAACACCATGTGCCATTCCCCTGAATTCAGCTTCCGCACTTGATCTTGCAACGACTTTCTGTTTTTTGCTTTTTCAAGTCACCAAGTTACCTTCTACAAATGTAAAATAACCAGAAGTTGATTGTCTAGTTGTTTTGTCCCCTGCCCAATCTGAATCCGAATATCTCTCAACATAGGTAATATTATTTTTTGAAAAAAGAAGTCCTTTTCCCGGTGTCCCTTTCAAGTACCTAAGAATTCGAAGTACAGCCTCCATGTGATCAATACTAGGAGCATGCATAAATCTACTTACAACACTTACTGCATTAGGCTATGTCTGGTCTAGTGTGAGATAGATAAATTAATCTACCTACCAATCTTTGGTATCTTCCTATATCGGCAGCAACTTGGTTGGGAAAGATGCCAAGTGTATGATTCATTTCCATTGGTGTTCCGGTTGGTTTACACTCTAACATCCCTGTTTCTGTTAACAAATCCAAGATATACTTCCTTTGAGAGAGAAATATCCCTTGTTTTGATCTTGAGATCTCAATCCCAAGAAAATATTTAATTTCTCCCACGTCCTTCATTTCGAATTATGTGTTCAAGTATTTCTCCAACCTCTTCATTTCATTCGAGTCATCTCCAGTTAAAACCATGTCATCCACATATACTATCAAAGCTGTGACTTTTCCTCTTTGATGCTTTATAAACAGAGTATGATCTGCATTGCTTTGGATGTACCCATAATTCCTCATAAACGACGAAAACCTGCCAAACCAAGCTCTTGGTGATTGTTTGAGGCCATAAAGTGCCTTTTTCAGCTTGCACACTTTTGGTTCTGTGTTAGGCTGAATACTAATTCCAGGAGGAATGTCCATATATACTTCCTCTTCAATTTCTCCATTCAAGAAGGCGTTCTTCACATCAAATTGTTTAAGTGATCAATCCCTATTGGCTGCTAAAGATAACAGAATACGAATAATATTTAACTTAGCCACTGGAGCAAATGTTTCTTGGTAGTCAATGCCATACCTTTGTGTGAAACCTTTTGCTACTAGTCGCGCCTTGTATCTATCAATATTTCCATCTGCTTTTAATTTGATAGTGTATACCCATTTGCATCCCATGGTTCTTTTTCCTTGAGGGAGAGGAACCAATTCCCAGGTTGAATTTTTTTTTAGAGCTTCCATCTCTACATTCATAGCTTCTTTCCACTTTGGGTCACCTAAGGCTTCCTGAACATTGTTAGGAATACATACAGTAGATAATTGATTCACAGTCATAGCATATGAGTGAGATAACCTATGAGTTGATACATAATTGGAAATAGGATATCTGGTTTTTGTTTTGATGTCAGGTCCATATAGTTTCTTAGGAATGCCTTTATTTGATCTGTGGGATACTTGGTTAGGCAATTCATTCAAGGTATGAATGGACAGATTTAAGTCGGATGAAATCAGTGGATGCCTTTATCTGTATTTGAAGATTCAAGAACACCTCCAGATGAATAATCAGTTATTGGAGTTAAATGTGGGGATCCAACATGAGGATCCCATGCTCTGTTTGAAGGAGATATAGGTGCAGGAGTTTCTGTTGCAGTAGAAAGTACTAAGTCTGGTGTAGTGGAATTGATATTAGAATGTGGTAATATTTCAAAATAGAACTCTCCTCCAATATTAAACGTCTCCCCCTAAGGAGAAGTTCCAAGAACTCCCCCTGAAAAATTAGGTTCCCATTCGTGAAAAGAAACATCCAAGGTTACATGGATTTTATGAAGAAGTGGATCAAAGCACCGATAACCTTTTTGAGTATCAGAATATCCAACAAAAATGCATTTTGTGGCAGAAGGATCTAATTTATGCTGCAGAACCTTAGGTTTATGAACATAAACAGAACAACCAAATATGCGGGGTTCCAAATTTGAAATGTGGGGAATAGAAAAATGGGACTCTAAGGTTTGTTGGGGAGTTTTAAAATTTAAAACACTAGATGGCGTTCTATTAATAAGATAGGCAGCAGATAAAAGAGCTTCTGCCCAATATTTTTTAGGAACATGCATGCTAATTAGAGACGCCCTGACAACTTCTAACATGTGTCTATTTTTTTCTCTCAGCCAAACCATTTTGTTGAGGGGTATAGGTGCATGAAGTTTGATCTTTGATGTCGTGATCACGTAAAAAAGAAGTGAATGTTGTATTTAAATATCCATTCCCATTATCTGTTTGCAAAATTTGTAGCTTGGATTGAAATTGAGTAGTAACCATAGCAAAAAAACGTTTAAATGCAGTAAAGACCTCACTTTTGGTTTTTAAGAGACTAACCCAAGTTACACGGGTACATTCATCAATAAATGTGACAAAGTAGTGAGCTTGCAGAAAAAAAGTTTCCTTGGAAGGACCCCACACATCCGAATGGACCACTTGAAAAGGAACATGACTTTTATTAAGACTTGGAAAATAGGGAACACGGTGGCTTTTGGCCAATTTACAAGTGGTACATTGAAATTCTACCTTATTTAACTAAGAACATAATTTGGGAAATAACTTTTCTAAGTAACCAAAGGAGGGATGTCCTAAACGATGGTGCCAAAGCCAAAGGGAGACACGAGGTTCATTATTAGCAGAAGTAAGGAAGGATTGCACAGCCAATGAGTCAGGCTTGAAGCCAAGATCCAAAAAATAAAGCTTCCCACGTTTAACACCATAACCAATTTTCATCTTTGTTGAGATGTCCTGAAAAATACAGAATTTAGGCCAAAAAGAGATAGTGCAATTCAATGAGGCAGTAATTCGATTAACAGAGAGTAAGTTAAATTCCAAAGAAGGGACAACCAAAACAGAATCCAGATATAAATGTGGTGATAAGGAGAGTGAGCCTTTGCCAGTGATAGGAGCAGTACTACCATTGGCTGTGGAAATATAAGGTAATGAACATGGACGAAAAATATGTAACTCAGAGGCATCTCGGATCATATGATCCGAAGCACCAGTATCAATTACCCATGTATGATTTCGAAACAAAGCAGAAAAAGCATAAGGATTACCGAAGGGACCCTGATGAGTTACGAGGGCAGCAGGGGCAGTGGAGTGAGCCGTTTGAGTAGCAGGGGTAGCGACTTCATTAGGGGTAGCAGCGGCAACAACAGCAACAGGGGTTTTTCGCCGTGGTTGTTTGTTAAAATCCCACCATTTGGGATAGCCAATCAATTCGAAACATCGTTGCTTAGAGTGACCAGTAGCTCCACAATGTAGACAAACATACTGATTTGATTTTCCAGAAGAAGAAGAAGAAGACTTATGAGGTTTTGAAGTTCCATGTGTAATTAAGGCAGTAGACTCTGGGGAATGACAAGCATGATCCATGGTCTGACATTGATTGAATTCGCGACGTACGAAGGCATATGAACTCTCCAGATCGAGTTTGGGCTCCTTGCGCAAAATCTCACCGCGGACATGGTCGAATTCGGAGTCTAATCCACTGAGGAAGATATGGACTCGAAGTCTGGCCATAGCAGAATGAAGATGAAGGACACCATCAACGGTGGAAGCCTGAGAGTTGCTTCGGTGATCTATCTCCTGGAAAATTGCCAGGAGTTCGTTGTAGTAGGTGGCTAAAGGTCGGCCGTTCTGTTTTGTGGTAAAGGAACGTTGATTCAATTCAAAAAGGCATGTTTCATCGGATCCATCATAGAAGGTCCGTTTGCAAGCCTTCCAAATCTCCTGAGCGGTTTCGAGTCGTAGGAAACGGGGCATAAGCAATGGATGCATGGAGTCAATGAGCCAACTCTTGACTCTTATGTTTTCGCTAACCCATCCAACGAAACCAGGGTCATCAGGCTTGGGTTGTTTCGTGGTTCCGGTGATATAGCCATACTTGTTCCTAGCACCGATTCGCATAGCCATAAGTCCGGACCATAATGGGTAATTCAATTCATCAAGTATAATAGATACTGGGAAGGAATAGTTATCTTGGTGGATGATGATGGGTGGGTTATTGAGGGCAGCAGCAGAAGTGGGATTTTCGATTGAGGTTTCCATTTGGTGGGGTTTCGAATAAATGGGAATGGGGTTGCAATTCGGGTGGTTAAAAAATCAGAACAAAGCTTTGCAATTCAGGTGGTTTAAAAAAAATCAGAACGAAGCGACTGATACCATGTCAAATAGAATGCTTCTATATTTTATTGCATTTTCTTTACCTCAGCAGCAGAGGAGTATTTATACAAAAACTATGAGTAACAAATTCAGCTATTCAAAAAGGAAACAGAATATAAGCTATTCAAAAAAGGAAACAGAATAAATAAATTCCTATACATAAGGTAACTATCTAATTTGTTACAACTTACTAAAATAACAAAACTATACAATTTGAATTTTAAATCTCCTAACTCAACAATTCATATTATATATAATAAAATATTTGTAAATTGTCTTTAAAATTAATTTTTATTCAATCAAATAATTTTTATATTTTAAAATTAAAAATTCTAAATATATTCATTACATGAAATAAAAGAATTTTACTAAAACAAGTAAATAATATATATTAATAAAATCGTGATAGTTTAAAATATTTTTAAGTTTTATTCTTTTAATTAATTTAGATTTCATAGTTTTCATTCAATTTTTTTTGTAGTTAAGTTTTTAAACTTTAATTACAATGATGTATTTATTAAATAATTTTTGTATTATTTATTAAATACTATTTAATATTTAATGATATTATTAAATTATGTTTAAATAAATTATTTTTATCTTCTAAAAGTGTTATTCAACAACAATATAGAAGTTCTTAAATATTTTATCTTTTGAAATTTATATATTAAAAAAGTTATTTATAAATCACATTGAAATTATTTTTTATTAATTAAAAAAATTAATTTATAGATTTAGTACTATTATATATTTTTGTTATAATTAAAATAAATTTATGTTGATTAAGTTAATTTTACATGGTTGTAACCAAAACTTATTTTACATTGTATCGAATGAGGTTTTTAGTGTAAATTAATTTAACAACTTTTATCTTTAAATGAGTTTTAAGAATAATAAAAATAAATGAAAATTATCTAACTTTTACTTTATTTTTAAAGTTCTTAGGTTTATTATCTTGACTCTTGATGATGATGATAATATATAGATCATATGATTATCAGGTAAGGAATGGAGATTATGGAAATATTAAAAGAGTGAATTTAATTTAATAATATAATTAGAATATACATCGTTGTGTTGCTGAGCATTTTATTTTAGTTTATCAAGTAATTTTAAGCTCAAGTCCATATATATAGTTTATAACAAAAAATACAGATATGAATCTATTACAAAATAGTATTTGTTTTAGATTTGGATATTATTCTAAACAAAATCAAAGAAGAGCACGAGCATTTTATTTCCTTTTTCTAATTTCGTGATTCTGACATATCTGTTATTTTATATTAGATTGAATCCAACAAATTCACAATAAGACACACACTATATATGTATCAAGCTCATAAGATTCCCAGATGTGTATTGCCAAAATAGTCTTTGATTTGTCAAAGATTTTTATTTTGGATTTTTAAATCTATGTTCTTGTCTTGCATGTTAATAATTGGAAATAAAATCAGAGAAGAATCGAGCACGAGTATTTTAATTATTTCGTTTTTTTCTAACATCGTGGGACTTCGTGATTTTAAAGTACAGGCAATATTATATTGGAAACAATTTGACCCAAAGTTTGAACTTAAACGACCGACTGCATCATAAGTTCATCATTCGGAGTCAAGTCCTTATGATCATATAAGATCCTCTTATCAGTTAAATCAATGCCATATCTGAAGTCTTTTGCCTAGGTACAATGATCCCAAAATAAACTTAACAAAATAACATTATAGGCGAACAACAACAAAAAAAATCTAATTAATGAGAGTTTTAAAAATACTAAGAAGCATTTAATGCATTTATTAAATAATTTTAATTACATGAAAATAAATATTAAATGGCTTTCATATTTTTATGTTATTATTTTTATTAAATGTTTTAAATTTTTTTAATTAATATTCCCAATACCTTGGTAGTTAGTCCTGTCAAAAAGGGAAG
>CM023944.1:31319961-31407864 GCA_013407115.1 Glycine latifolia | reverse complement strand
AGGTAAATGATTAGTTTTGCCAAGGTAAAATGATCCCAAAACTTAAAATGTGGTAAAAAAAAGTAGTAAAAAGTATTTAATGCATTTATTAAATATTTTAAATTACAGAAAATAAATAATATTAAATAACATTCATGTTTTTATGTGATTATTTTTATTAAATTTTTTTAATTAATATTCTCAATATCTTGGTAGTTAGTCCTTTCAAAAAAAGGAAAAATAATTAATTTTAATATGTCAAAATTAATTTTGCCAAGGTACAATGACCCAAAAAAATTGTAAAACTTTAAAAAATTACATTATTTTAATAGAATTGACTTACAAGCTAGTTAAAAGACCAAATAAATTGTTGGTAAAAATGATAATAAATTCAGTGTGTTTAAGCAATATTTTATATTTGAGTATTATAGATAAAAATAATATGATTAGAAAACAAAATCTCATTAAAAATGATTCCACGTATTCTTTTGATAAAAATTAATCTTCAATAAAATTGAGGAATATTTTATACCAATGACATTAAAAAACCAAAACTTATAAGGTACTGGGGCTTTACTGTATGTGACCTTCATAGGTCCCGCACGCTGACAAAGTTTTTAGAGCCGTGCGATTAAAATGAAGGGTCAAATATCTGAGGGTGCACGAAATGGAAAAAGTATCGTGTTCCGTCCTCCTTTCCCTCCTGGAACCAACGAACTGAACGAAGCTACAAACCCCACGACACCTCCTCTTTGCAACCCACTCTCTACCTTCCATGATGCTAACGAGAGCACAACACTCCTCTTTGAAGCAGACTGATCTGCGACCAAGCGCGTTTGCCGGGAGTCGGAGAGCGTGAAAGTAGGGGTGTTCACGGGTATGGGTCACCCGTGAATCCGAACCGATCCGAACCGATCTGAACAGTTTGGATTGGGTCATTTATATATTTGGGTTAAAACTGAACCGAACCGATCAAAACCGTTCATGTATGGGTTGGGTCACGGGTTTAGATTTACAGATCCGTTGATCCGATGACCCGATCCGTGAACCCGTAATAATAATATAAATTTTATTATTTATATATATATATATATATATTAAAAATTAAAAAAAATAATTTGACAATAAAAAAAGGTAAGATATTATAAATGGTTAAGATTGCATTTAAAAATAAGATAGGATATTTTTTTATATTGCATTAAAAAATAGGATAGAATATTTTTAAGATTGCATTGCATAATATAATAGAATATCTTTAAGATTACATTGGATAATATGATAGAATATATTTAGGATTGCATTCAAAAATTGGTTAAAATCATATCTTTAAATTAGTATAAATAGAAACATATTTTGGTGTTCATGTATGCATTCCATTCCAAATAATAGTAGAGTATTAGAGAGTTTATGTTTGCATCATTGAGAGAATTGTTGTGAGATCATATAGAAGCGTTTGACAAGTTTGATTCTTCAACTGATTTAAAGATACCTATTTGCTTAAGGAATATAAGCGTAAATGTAACTATTTTATTGTATTCTTCTTCTTGACTTTGAAAAAGGTCGCAGCTGGGAACTAGGATACCAGTTTTGTCTCTGTTCTTGATGAATTGAGACATGCAACTTCTGGCTGGGAAACTAAGATACCAATCTGATTGGGAAACAAAGATATCAGTCTATCTCTATTCTTGGTGAATTTAGACTAGAGCTTTTTGCTGGGAAACAAGGATACCAATTGGGTAATTGTTGTGTAAGAGTCGACTATTATAGTAAATATTGTTCACAAATCTTTTGTTTTAATTTATATTATAAGTCTATTTTATAATATTATGTTGATGGTATTAAATGAATCAATTTTACTACTTTCATACATTTGATAATATTGTGTTGATTGTATGAGATATTTGAAAGAATCGTGGTAAAATAGTAGTTCTAAAAAAAAATTAAATGGATAACCCGGTGATCCGAACCGAACCGAACTGTTCATGAACGGGTTGGGTTGGGTTGGGTTTCAATTTTTTTTTCTGAAAACCGAACCGAACCGAACCGATCAAATTTGATTGGGTTGGGTCCTAAATTTGGCCAAAACCGATCCGAACCGATCCGCGAACACCCCTACGTGAAAGGGATCCTTGCAATTGTGTAGTAGCCGGAGAGCGTGACGCAGGCAACGACTGTGGTTGTGGGAGGTGCGTTGTCGTAGACTCGTAGAGAAGAAGGGGAAAGAGAAGGGGAGAGAAAAAAAATATTTATTTGATCCAGTATAGACAATACACAATAATCTCAGAAAAAACATCATATCTAACGGTCAGTGTTTATTTCTCACAGTGCGGGACCTTCATATTATAAGCCACCATAAGGTACTTAATTGACTTACCAAACACTCTAGAGAACAAGAGTTGTAAAAAAGTTCTGATTAGTCTTTAAAACAGTAGCTAAAAAGTATTTAATATGTTTATTAAATATTTTTATTTACTTAAAATTAAATATTAATGACTATTAAATGAATTTCATATTTTTTATGCAATTAACTTTATTAAATATTTCCTATTTGTATTTAATTAATATTCTTAATACCTTGGTGGTTATTCCTTGAAAAACAAAAAGAGGAAAAAAGTAATTAATTTTAATAGGTAGAATTATCAATGTGGTTAATATTATTACAAGTTTATTGAAATGCTGATTATTAACAACTTGTGAAGCAAAATAAATTGCTATTGAGATGTGGTTAATATTAGTAACTTATAAATAGTAACTGTATACAGTGACATTCATTTATTTTTAACCACTTGCGAAGCAAAATAAATTACTATTAGATATTTCAATAACTCCTTAACATTATTAAACACGGGTCTATAATTATATACGATTATTTTTATTTACTTTTAACCATTTATATAATTACATGTTTGGGTCTACTCCAAAAGATCGATCCACGTTTTCTCTTGTCAAAATGTTCAAATTGAGACAAAAACAAAGAAAACAGTTATGTTAACCACTATTTCGGGTAAATGCTGATTATACGTAACCCAATGGCACGTTTCTCTTTTTTAATGTTTCCTATAAAATTCATGATAAGAAAACAGTTAAATGACCAACAAAGAAGGAAAAAGAAAAAAAGAAATTGACATCATAGAAATCTACCAAATATTAATTATTTCCCTGCATTCTTTTGTTAATTGATAAGCACAAAAGGAGGTACCAGTTGGCATTTAGTGTATACATTTTTTTAAATCAAAAGAACAAACCATATAAATAACTAGCCAAGCTAAATGATGAAACCAACCACCCTCAAAGTTGAACACCTACTTCTCTTCTTCTTCATAACATAACCTTCTATTTGGTTATTTCCACACGTTAACATCAGTATATTCACTCTTGCATGATATCCACTTGCCCACAGAATAAGAAGGAAAAAAAAAAATCTCATACCTTTAAGCGTTACCCAGATATACCGAAACTTCATTCACATATTTCTCACGCAAACTCACCAAAAACAACAGTTTTAAAAGCTTGAGAAAAAAGTGTGAGAGAGATGGGAAGAGATCTTTGTGCAAGTGGGAAAATGGAAGGGTTGAGAAGCTCATGGTCCCAAATGGAGAAAGCCTTCAACGACACCGTTTCAAAGAGCTTTGTTGGAAGGTATTTCCAGTTGGAAGCAAGGAAGAGTTGTTTCACGAGGGAGCTTCGCGCTGCCACAGCCACTTTCCTGACCATGGCCTACATCATCACAGTCAATGCCACCATCATCACGGTCTCCGGTGGGGCCTGCTCCACCGAAAACTGCTCGTCTCCGGAGGACCTGAACTGTAAGGTAAAGTCGCAGGTCGCATACGAAAGTTGTCTTGCAAAGACAAAGAGTGACCTTGTTGTGGCCACCGCTGTTTCAGGCCTTGTTGGGTCTGTCGCCATGGGCCTCTTCGCCAACCTCCCTTTGGGTCTGGCCCCGGGAATGGGGCCCAACGTGTACTTCTCTTTTAACTTGGTTGGTTTTCATGGTACTGGGCCGCTCTCTTACCAGACTGCACTGGCTGTGATTTGTGTTGAGGGGATTGTTTTTCTTTTGGTCTCAGCTGTTGGGCTGAGGGGGAAGCTTGCCAAGCTCATTCCTCATTCAGTGAGGCTTGGTTGTGCTGCTGGGATCGGGCTTTTCATCGCCTTCACGGGCCTGCAGGCTGGCCTCGGTGTTGGGCTTATTGGGCCTGATGCTGTTAATCTGGTTACCATCACTGCCTGCAAAGTTGTGGACCCGGAAACTGGGGCCTGCTTGGGTGGGAAACTGCAAAGCCCAAAGTTCTGGCTGGGCCTTGTTGGCTTCCTCATCACAAGTTATGGGTTGATGAAGAATGTCAAGGGGAGCATGATTTATGGCATTCTTTTTGTGACTTTGGTGTCTTGGTTTAGGCATACTGAAGTGACTTATTTTCCTGACACCCCACTTGGAGATGCAAACTATAACTATTTCAAGCAAGTGGTTGGTTTTCACAACATTGAATCCACTGCTGGGGTTCTTAGGTATGTTATTATACCCGTACATTTAGATTCTCTTTCATTCTAATTTTATTCTTTTAAAAAAAATTCAAATCACATTATTTATCTCATTTACAAGGTTTTAAATTGTGATTACAATCATTGTTGCATTTTCATTGCCGCTAAAAAAAAATCTGTTAGCATTTTCATTGTACTTCTTGACATTGCAAAAAAATTACAAACAAATGTGGTCAATATTTTGATCACAAACACTCCAAAACCTTTGACACTATGGCCGAAATCACGGTTGCAAACTGTATTTTAAAACATTTCATATCTATTAGCTTCCCTCTTTCATTATTTTTTCTCTCTTTATCTCTCTCCTAATTCCACCTTACACTCTAAATGGGATGTATGTTTAACTTTTTCCTTTACAGCTTTAGTGGTTTTAACAAAAGGGAAGTTTGGGTGGCCTTGGCTACCTTGTTATATGTTGATGTGCTTGCCATCACTGGCACTATGTACACCATGGCAGAGATTGGTGGGTATGTGGATGAGAAAGGACACTTTGAAGGTGAATACGTGGCATACTTGGTTGATGCAGGTAGCACCATTGTGGGTTCTGCATTAGGTGTATCAACCACAGCAACATTTGTGGAGTCATCAGCTGGTATGAGAGAAGGTGGTCGCACAGGACTAACAGCACTTTTCATTGGGTTTTTCTTCTTTCTGTCACTGTTTTTCACTCCTCTATTGGCTAGTGTTCCTCCTTGGGCTATAGGACCCTCACTTGTGATGGTTGGGGTGATGATGATGAAGGTGGTGAAGGACATAGATTGGACCAACACAAAGGATGCAGTGCCTGCTTTCGCCACCATGCTCCTCATGCCTCTCACTTACTCCATTGCAAATGGGATCATTGGTGGGGTTGGACTCTACATTGCTCTTAGCCTCTATGACTATGCTGCAAGCATCGTAAATTGGTTGAGGAAGATGAGGAGAATGGTAGCCAAGGAACAAAACCAAGTTTCTGCTACTGCAGGTGTTGACTCGGCAGTGGAAATGATATGAGATGTTATAATTTTGGTTATCAAACGTGGACTTATGGTGTTTAGTTTTAGTAGTCCTTGTTTATAGATTTTAGTTGGTAATATATAGGTCCTAGTCTAGAGTCACAAGATGAATTGTATTCATATTTCAGTGTCATCCTACATATATTTTAGCATAGTAGTTTGCTTCATGAGTGGGAACTTGACACTTGTGAGGGTTGTTTGTATTTATTTAAGTTGGAGAGTAAAATTTGTGGGTTGAAATTTGCTGTACTGCCTTATAAGAGCATGTTTGGTTTTCCCGTGACTGGTCTCAAACATACTTTTGCACAAATTCCAAGACAAAACAGACGAGCCACCGCAACACAAAGGAAAAGCAAGGGTTGGAATGCTTTGGGCTACCTCCATTTGTAAATGCTGCAAATGCAAACGGTTATCCAAACATACAATAAGTTTCTGTTTGTGTTTTTTATTTTTACAATTAGGGCTAAAGGCCCGAAAGAAAACAAAATTAGCTTAGAACTAGCATGTTTGGATTAGATTCAATTTTCAGAGAATTAATTCCAAGACCATGTTGAAAGCTAAAATAACAAATAATTACTTCTATTTTTTTCGATTTTTCATCATACTTTTAAGTCCCAGAATCAATTCTAGTAGTGTCGACCAGTGTTTGTTTGAATTGTATATTCCAGGGGTAACGTTTCCAGGCTTGAATGCTTTGAAGTTTGAACCACAGACCAATACAAATGTTCGTGGCATGCATGCATTCCAAGCTGGATAGCGATAATAAATTACAAAATATGTTTATGCTTTAATTATTTATAATCATAAAATGAATACCAACTAAAACAAGAACAAGAGTAATAGAGGTTTAAAAATAGAAGCCAGTTTTTCATTGACGCGAATTCATTGTGGTATAGGAGTCCAAGATGTACCGTACGCAAAAAAAAAAAAAAAAAACCACTGCAATGCTTCTCTGTACTACTAACTAACATCATGACTTGTGGACTATACTTACAGCTAAGATACGTTGATACCTGCTCTCAGGGTCAGGCTCAACCTCAAAAATACACTCATCTTCTGGTTGAATGTTATTAGCTCTGCTAAAATCTAACCAACCATGTGTCAGTAACCGTGGTTGTTCATGGTAAAAGACCGGCCACAATCTCATCAGTGAATCCCGAAGTAACACTACCATCTTCTTATGCGTGAATGAATTTACCCTGCGAGTCAAAGGCAGGTATTCGGGCAATTTCTGCAGTAAATACAAACTACAAGTGGTCTTCAAAACACACAAGAATGAAAAACCACATGTGATAAAGTTAATTGAGAGTAGTAAAATTTGGCATTCAAAATACAAAATGGCTCTAGGCAAGTGTGTAGCTATCCTATCATTCAGAAGTTGTAGCCATAAGGATAAAACATAGATACAGTATTATAAATACTTTTAGTGTTGATCTCCAATCCAAATTAGAGTTTCATCTTGATAATCCAGCCAACAGAAGTTGGCATTAATGGTGGGCACAGACTACATCCATTAGAGAACAACACTAAAAGTACTTATAGTATTGTACCAAGTTATGTGCTAAACATAATCCCAGTTTGTAATGCAAAATCAATTTACAGCATAAACTATATAATATAACAATGCATAGAGTCAAGGTCAATCAGGGTCGGTTAACATCGTACAAGGGAAACATTATCATTTGTCACCAAACAGGAGAGAGGGGGGTGCAGTTTTAAAGTGGCTCTCATTATCTTGATTAGATATGTCAGAGTCCTTAATCTCCTTTGGCAACCCTACAATGACACAAAAAATTATCCATGAGAAAAAATTTGGTAATGCAAGTAAAGAGAAGTGCATGCACAAAGTGAGTACAAACTTTAATCATAGTGGTTAATCAATTAATTCAGGTAAATCAAGGGGCTTCTTACAGAACATACTTTAAACTGAGAACCTGTTAATGTACATTATTGCAGACAAGCGCATGTACCCATGAATAATGACTAATGAGATATAAAGTGATAACAAAATTCAACAGAAGTGGCGGAAAAGAAAACACCTGTTATATTCAATTTATCCATGGAACCGCATAATTTGGGAGTCATGTCCATGGGCAATTTCTTCATTTCACCTGCTAATCATAATAACTGATTAATAACCTGGGCAAATTGAAGGGCTTGTTTGAGAAAATAAATATAAACTGAGAAGATGAACCATTGTAAATATGAGCATCTAAGTCATTTGAGATTCCATCGAAGTTCTGTTTGGTGTCACTAAAACCACAAACATGCAAAGCAGGTTCTTTTTTGGATATTGCAGCTAGATCACTTTCTGAAAATAAGCCAATGTGAAGTAAAAATAATAAAAAACCGAATCTAGAAGATTATCACATGCATTACAAGAAATAAACCTAGAAGCCTGAAGCACCACAAGCATGTAAAACAAAATAAGTTTTACTAGGACAATACTATCTGATCCAGTAACCAACTTAAATCTGTAGAAATGAAAATGAAGCTACTGTTGACTGTAGTACCTAAGCCCTCGGAAAATTGGCACTCTTGAGCTCCTCCGTTGGACATGAGAGGAGGTGCAGTTTTAAAGTGACTCTCATTATCTTGATTAAATGGGTCAGAATAGTGATCCAACTTTCCCTTAGTCTCCTTTGGCAAGCCTACAACCACACGGAAAATTTATCCATCAGACAGAATCTGGTTATGTGCGTAAGTATATAGACGTGCATGCACAAAAACTAAAAAATGAGCACAAAGTTTAAAACAGAATTGTGGGGTGAAATAATTCAACACTTGTTGCTCCCAGTTCATCTAGAGTTACAAGCTCTTTCTTTAACTTTTTAGACATTTCACCTGTAATTGTAATGGTTAGTGGATCAATTCGGGTAAATCAAGGGGCTCCACAGAGAAAATACATATAAACTGAGAACCTGTTAATGTACATTATTGCAGACAAGCGCATCTACCCATAAATAATGAGATTTAAAGTGATAAGAAATTTCAACAGAAGAAGAAAACACCTGTTACATTCAATTTATCCATGGAACTGTACAGTTTGGGAGTCTTATCCACAGGCAATTTCTTCATTTCATCTGTAATCATAATAACCGATTAATAACCTGGGAAAATTAAAGTGCTTGTTAGAGAAAATAAATATAAACTGAAAAGACGCACCATTGTGGATATGAGCATCTAAGTGATTTGAGATCTCATTGAACTTGTGTTTGGTGTTGCAAGAACCATCAATATGCAAAGCAGGTTCCTTTTTGGATATAGCAGCCTGATCACTTTCTGAAAATAAACCAATGTGGAGTAAAAATAATAAATGCTGAATTTAGGATATCATCACATGTATTACAAGAGATAAACCTATAAGCTTAAAGCACTACAAGTGTGAAAAATAATGAAGATTTACTAGGACAGTTTTTATCTGATCCTGTAATAAATTTAAGTCTCTAGAAATGAAAATGAAGCTACTCTGTTAACTATAGTACCTAAGACCTTGAAAATTTGGCACCCTTGAGCTTCCCCGCTGGACATGATGGCTTTGCTCTCTTTGTTTTCTTCAATATTCAAAGTAGAAGTCTTCTCATGTGTGCTTTTGTCTGCCTCACCTAGAGAAGTACTTCTTCCAGACATTTCAAATTCAGATATATCTAAGGCATCTGCCATACTGAATATCTCTTCAAACATAGTATCTTTACTACATACGATTGCATCATTTTCAAATATGTGGGATCCATAATCAACATTAGAAACTTTTAAATCTCCGTTCACAATTTTCATGGTCCCATCAACACCATGGCTCTGGTTAAATTCTAGGCTTGTCGAATAACATGGGTCTTCACGGTGCTCTGATATGCGCATAAGTTGGCCACTCTCTTGACCATTTTTTTGTACTACTAAGTCAACCTCGCTGCGCTGGCTTTTCATTTTTGGCACATTATGCTGGGTGACAACTAAGGCATTGGATTCTTGACCAACCAACATACCATCTCTAACTGGAGAGCCACTTCTCCCCCTACTTCTTTTCTTCTGATTTCTTGTTTTAGGAAAATCAAGCTTTTCACATGCAGATGGATCATAGATCTTGACATCAAAGTGAAAATCCTTAATATAATTGAATACCAGAAGATATCCAACTTTAACCCCATGATTCAATGAAAAAGTACTCCATCCTTCCATGAAAGCAAAAGAACCATTAACCCCTGATACTTTTACATTCCATTGCCGCTCACTTGAATCATTGAGAGCGATTTTCTTATTAACCAAGTCTGACACAGTACTACTAAAAGCAGGAGGGATATACTGCAATTTACAAAGATGTTGAGAAATAGTATACAAGATCAGAACCCATGGTCAATAGAGAGAAAAATATGCCAAAAAATGTAGTGCAAAGATAACAGATGGACCAAAGCAAAACGCAGGCTGCAGTATCTGCTTTAGGCAACAAAAATAATATGAATGAATGTATGATGTACCAAGCTCTATAAAAAGAAAAAAAATCACTTGTATATTGTTACAGAAGCAGAAAAGGGAAGCGCAATAGAAATGAAGATCAAGTATATATTGGGAAGAGTTCAAAGCAAGATCTTATTTGGTCAGAAGGGATCAATTTTTTTTGGTCTATGCATATTTCCTCAGCTAATAAAGAGAATTTCGAGGGTCAGGAATTTTGGAACCTTTGGAAGAATCAGTATAAACACCTTAATAATAGATCAAAAGCAATACTTTATCAAGTTAAGTATGTGTGTGTGTGTTATATGCAATACTTTATTAAGTTAAATAGATAGGTATAGAGTAAGAAGCTCTTCTCTAGTACTAATGTCATAATAGTGTGTGCACCATCGTGTATGCATCAACACTCAAATATAAATGGGACTGAACTTTGCAATTTGGTTGCAATGTATTTAATCCCTCGTCGCCGGAAAAAAAATGCGTAGATATTTCAAAATATGAAGAGAATCCCCAACTTAGAGCATTTAAGAAACAAAACGAACGATGAAGCGAAACACAAAGCGCAAAGCAATTGCAAATATAGTAGCATTAAGAAACAGAATTAAGATCAAACAAACTGTTAACGGCGTCATGGTTCAAGTGCAATTTACTGAAAAGCAAATGTTTTTTCTTTGAAGAGTGTTGGCAACACACTCTCTTCTAAACCATTTCTCTGAACACATTTCTCTTAACACACTCTACTATTAGATAAAACTTATTGAGAAGTACAAAATCACGAGAAAACATTAAATAAATAAGATGTGAGATCTACAATTTGTTGTAAATTTCCAAAAAAAAAAAAATCAACAAAAAAGAAAAATGTGCAAAATAGTTATGTATTGTTAACATTTATATTCTTCTTTTAAAGGTAGAGAAGCCTTGTGAATATGGGAGAGGGTTGGGCACACACAAGGTTGATTAGATTAAAGTTAAACAACAAAGAAACCAGCTTTGAATGTTAACACAAGAATAATAAGTAAAAGAGATGGAATAAGAATGTTTGAAAAAAGGAAGGTACAAAATGTAGGAGAAGATGAATATGATACGAACCAAAGTTGTTAAATGTTCTCGTTTAGTGATGAGCTTGAAGAAAGAGGTAGGTGATGAAGGAGAGGTTTGTTTTGTTTTGTGGAACAGTAGACAGTTGTTGGTGCAGACAGCACAAGCAGAAACTCGTTGTCTCTCGCCACACATTTTAGTTTCTCTCTTCTCATCAGCTCAGAGCTCAAACTTTCTCTCCTTCACACAGCACACAAAAACAAAACCCCAACTTAACACTTCGTGTGTTTTTTTTTAAGAAAAAAATATTTGCAGGAACAAGAAACAAGCTAGTAGCTAAGCACTAGAGAAACTAGGAGAACCCATCATAGGAAAGGAGAGAGAATGCCCTGCATGTCAATCAGCAGTCCCATTAGCTTCTTTCTCTCAACACGTGACGCGACGAGATATCGCAAGATCCCACGGGTATTCTCTTAACACTTTATATATGAAGTGTTTTTGGACAACACGTGAATTAATTTTACTCTGCAAAATCACATGAAAATTTAATTTTTTATTTCTCCCAATATATTTTTGTAGACTAAAGTTTATTTTTGTATGTTATTTCGTCTTTTCACGATTCTTACTTGCCGTTCCCGACTTGCTGACTTGTTTGTTGTGTACGTTTTCTCTCATTCCAAGGCAAGTAAGCTGTACAGCAAAATTGTTAAAATATCATTTTGATTTATTATATTTTTTCTTTTGCATTTTTTTTATCCTTTATATTTTTTAAATTTTTATTTTAATTCTTTATATTTTAGATATTATCTAAAATGATTATTTCGTTTATTTTACATTAAATTTTGTTTGTCACATGAATTTATTTTAATAACTTTTAACTTATTTTCCTAAGTTATTTCAAGTAGTTTATAGAAATAAGATAGCTTACAAGTTTTAATTTTTTTTCCTTCCATTTTTGTTCTCCAATTTATTTGAGATATTTTTTTAATCAAACAATTAATTAATTCTCTAATGCTATTTTGCATTTACCACCTAACTTATCAATTAATATTATCAAATAATTTCAATTCAATCACTTATCTTATAAACTTCAACTAACTTATAAACTAATTTGATCACATATGCATCATATTGAAAATTCATTACAATTGTCATACATGAGCTTTGAACCTAAATTTTTTTAATAGCCTAAAATATTTAACACCAGTACACCAAAGCAAATTATTAATTTTTCTTTGACGAATATAATTTATACACCATACCCATATTATAAAATTGAAATATTCAATATGTATTGATTCATGTGATTTAATTAGTAAATCACTAGTTTGATTAAACAACTCATTAATCTAGTATCTTAACAAGGTCGATCATGATAACAACATTGATGCAAATTAATTTAGGGCATTTTTTTGGGTCAATGACCTATTTAGTCCTTGAAATATGAACTTAGTGTCAATTTAGTCCTTGAAATTTGGAAATCTCAAATTTAGTCCATAAATGTATAAATGTTGTGAAAATTTAATCTTCTTGTTAACCTATCATTGTTTCTATTAACGTGAGTGTACACATGACACATGACACGTTGTTTGACAATGTGCCAATCCACGCATCAGGGGATGTTCTACGTTAGTGCACAACGAGTATGAGTAAAAAATAGAGTTTCTTCTTCTATGATTTAGAGCATCTTGATCCGTGCGATTCTGTGATCCATTTTCAATGGGTGGTGGGTCAAACTCAATGAAAGCTACATAATTGAAGAAAATGAAAGGTGAATGTGAGTTTGGTTATTTTTTGCACAACAATGGTGGTAATGTTGTTTATTGTCGTTATGAGAAAAAAAGTTGTGATTCAAACTTCAAAAATGAAGTTGGAACCTAGGGAAACTGTTCTCACATGCCCATTGCCAAAAGTTGGGGAATTTTTGTCTGAACGTCTTTGGTTACCTCACCTGTTTTTACATTTTTGTTTTATAATATTTGACTTTTTTTACAGAATAATGGATCATGTGGTTACTTTGAATGTGTTTATGTTGGCGATGATGAGAAGTGGAAGGAAGACCTTATGGCGAAGATTAATTTATTGGTTGCTATTGTGAAGATTTTGAAGAACTATTTTTTTTTGTTTTTTTTATGCGTTTGATAATGATATGTTACTTATTGTGGTTGGGTGTACAAAATGTGTTGTAATTTCATAAAGAATGTTATGTCACGTTGTATTCGTTTAAATAGAAAGAATCCTCCAGTGATTACGATTTCAAACTTTAAATTCAGCTGTAATTGCAATTTTAATAATAGTATACTGTGAAGCAGATCAAAATCAAATGAAATAGGTTTGCAAAAATAACTAATATTTGTGACTAACTGACAAAATGGTCCCACACATTTGACACTTAATGTCAAAATGGTCCCCAAAAATATAACCAAGTGTCATAATAGTCCACAATGTGAATAATAACGTGCTTGCGTCATCATCACCAAAGGATTCATTAGCTTCTTCTTCAACATCATCATCACCAACTCCATCATCATCTTGCCCGATATCTTCCCCAACATATATTTGTTCCCTCTAACTAGACACAACACATGTAATCCACGTTTGACACACAGATGTGCCCTGTTAGCAATGAAACAATGATTAACATTAACTCAAATGACAATGGATATCGACAAGACTAAATTGTTGCAATATTTACACATTCATGGATTAAATTGGTGATTTTCATATTTCAATGACTAAATTGACACCAAGTGCATCTTTCAGGGGCTAAATAGGTCATTTACCATATTTTTTATTCTAACAAAGTTTAACGTAATACAATAAAGCATGTATTAATAACTTTTTTTGTCAACAATATATAATATATATAAATATGATGATATAAGTAATACCCAATTGTGTTACAACTAAGATACAAATTTATTACATCAATTGGACCCGCAATTGATTCCTAATTACTAAGTAGTTTTCTACAACTTACTAAAAATTAACCAACTCATCACCATGAACAAAAATACAAACTTAATGGAAATTAGCAAAGATTAAACATATCAATCCATCCATCCCTTCTCATTACGGATACCTTTCTGAACACTAGATCATTTGTAAGGCTCTTCACCCCAAAGATGACCCTTCCTTAGCATAGCACTTGTCGTCGAGACCAACCCCACCTGCTAAGACCTTGGGTAAATGCACACCCCTGGATTAGCATGCCATAGTGTAAAAGAATATTGGAACCCAACAGCTAATCCTAAGAGTCAGAACCACGTTGATAAATCATCTTTTGAGTTATATTTTGTGTGCGTTTGTGTCATTCTGCATGCATTTTCTTGGTAGAACTCACATTTGGATACTAGTTTTGTATTACAGAAGTACAAAATGCTCAATTGAGTGAAAGAGATGGAAATTTTATGATTTAATGAAAATTTGAAAACTTTGTACTTGATCATAGTTGTGGTACATTTACCACAGTTGTGATAAGTAGCACGACCACAATAAGATGATAACAGCCCTTCAAAATAGCTTTAACGATCCAACAATCACCATGGTAAGTTCACCACAATCGTGGTCAATTATGAGACTTGTGATCAACCATTAGGGTTGTAGTCAATCCACAACATCTCAAAGCTTCAGCATTACTTCCAATCACGACCGTTGTAGATTTTATCACAGTCGTAATGCACTTTCTCAGACTAATATCTTTAGGAAGCTATATATAGGTCTCTAGACTTTGTAAAAAAATCTTTGGTTCACTTTGAGGACGGGTCCTAATCATCGTTCCTTCCTTATTGGTATGCTTATTTTGCATAGGATTACTAGTTTGACTTTGATCATGAGTGGTTAGTCCCCCCAATCCAGGGGTTATAATGTAATTGTTCAACTATATTATTTTCCATATTCTTAATGGAATTCCTCATTATTATATGTTAATTAATTATCTTTCTTATCTTTGTTGTTTATTTGGAATAAATATTCTAATACTTAATTGATTGCATACTAGTGGTCATCTACATGTAATTGGTAGATCTAGGTAGATAATGTTTTACACCAAATTGCATGATCAACTATTTGGGTAATCTTCGATAGATTAATTAATCTTTAATTGATCATCCCTAACATTGATTATAAATCCTTTGACTTAAATTGGTAAACATATTATCATTAGCGAATTGATTTAAGACAAAGAGCATCCTCTAACCTTGATCAAAGGCTTTGGTTAATTTTGGGAACCAATAATTAACAGGGGAAAATTTCATTAGGATTAGGGAAAAATTGGTACAAGTGAGTTGTAACGACCCGCCACGTCGCTACTGTATCTCTACTCATAACCACATACATTAACATAACTTTTAATAAAAAGAACACCCCTGTTTCTTACTTAATGAACATTGTGGTAAATTTTTTGCAATCACATGACTATTATGAACATAACCAAGACACATGTGAAAACATTCCAATAGCATACATATCTCTATTTACACGAAACGTATTTTTAATTGTAAGTACATTCATCCATACTTTAGACGTGCAAGAGTTTTACAAATGAAGTAATAAATTAAATATCAGGGGTGCAACTAGCAAAACATGAGTGTAACTATCAAAATCAGGGGTGTGGTTAGCAAAACATAACCCCTGCCCGGGATCCGTCATATCGACATCCCAGCAACTCGGCGGCTCCAACTTAATAGTTGACATCTTCCCGGATCACCTACTGTTGTCCATCTGTTCACACGAACCAGGTTCACAATCATCACAGCTACCAGACCCCATGGCACAACAAAGCAAGGGTGAGTTCACCATATAAGATAACAAGCAAAAGGTAACATTTGTCAAGGAAAAATAATCCAAGCATCACAGTATCACCACAATATCCAAATATATCAACGCACAACCAGTATGAGCACGCATCAAGGAACAATCCACCAGTCAATTTATGATGCCTAACATGATGCATGCTCCTAACTCAGCTTTAAGCATGCAATGTGGTACTATCCCAAAAATAGGTCAAATCCATGATCCAAATGATAGTTGTAGTTGTCGTCGGGGTCACTCTGTCTTGCATAGAACTCACCCCCCCCGTGGTGTCAGCCAAACGGGTGTCATAAAGATCTCCCTACAGACGGTCCCCAGTACTTCTCGTACTATTACAGTCAATCATCTTATTTCCGCCATGCAAATGAAGTATGTCTCTCATGGGCGCCATCAATGTATGGCCCGACACAGGAACTTCTCGCCTGGCTAGGATCTCCATACCCTTCCATGTTACATACACACTACCCCAAACGAGGGCCGCCACAACCACATATGTCTCTCATGGGCACCATTGTCGTATGGCCCGGCACAGGAACTTCTCGCCCTGGCTGGGATTTCCATATTCTCCCATGTTACATACACACTGCCCCAACACGGGTTCACTGATGCACTGACTGTGGTCCTTACAAGGTTCACCACTCGGTCCCAGCATCTCACGTGTTTATACCTAGCCTATCATTATGGCTCTATCAAGGTACCAAACATCTCAAGCCATCACATAGGCTGATTTCAATGTAATTCACATACGTCATCCATAAATACAACACGTATATGTATATATATGCAACTCGGCTAACCCGTCCCGACAGCCGGCTTCACAAACACACACACACACACACATATATATATAATGCGACCAACCCATCTCGGCAGTCAACAGCACAAGCACATACACATACAATTCGGCCAACCCATCTTGGCAGCCGACCTCACCAACACATACATACAACTCGGCCAATCTATCTCGACAACCGACATCACAAACACATATATACACAACGTGACCAATCCCTACCCGATACTTAGCACCTTCACGAACACTTCTGCAAAGTGTTTGGGAGTTTTTTCCGCATCAAAATGTCAACTCCACACACATGCATATGGAGATTCTTACAACATCAACTCCCCATTTCCAGAACCCCTCCTCAGAACAACAATCAACACAAACCAACCACAAACACAAGGCGTAACCCATTTCATTCAATAAGACAAACATAGCTTATTGGAAAACAACACACACTCAAGACATGTAACTAGCGTCCAGGTCTGACTCTCTAGTCCTCAGCCATGCTACCTGAAACCGTTATTAAACATGATAAGCTCCCCTTACTTAACTAGAGGTTCGTTTTGTAGCTACATGACGTGTTGTTCTGTGCTTCCGTTTCGACCAGGAGGACTCTCAACATCGGGATTTTGTGGCAGCGATGGTGGTTCTCGTGGGTTGAAGGTAACACAAAAGGTTGAGGGAGATAAAGAGTTCTGGGTGTGAGTTTTAGAGAGAGGACGGAGAAAGGCAAGAGGAAAGCGCAAAGAGAAGAGATAGATACGTTTCCCCTGCACACTTCTGCTCTTAAGTACTCAGCTGACAAGACATGTCCACCTTGCGCGTTCGGGCAGCAACCACAGCTAATCAAAGTTGACTTAGCACATCCATCATAAAACACGCATACCAAGGCAAAACAATAACAACCAGCACTTATCAAAATAAATCAAGTAATTAAGCAACATTATTACATACATAAACGTCCAAATTAACAGCTTATAATCTGGGGTGTTACATGAGTTGTAACCCTCGGTCACTCTTATCATCACTCAAATCTCTCTTTGCATTAGTTTATTTATTTTCTTCTAAAAATCAAAACCATAAAAATATTTAACTCATTTTTTTTAATCACCTTAATTATTAGTTTAATAAACTTGACTAATTGGGAATACAACTAGTCCTTTGGGTTTAATATCTGGACTTTCGAGTCTATTGTTACTATTGTGTATGATGCACTTGCCTTTGCGCGAGCCTTACATATTTTCTGCACCAAGTTCCTGGCATCATTGTTGGGGACTAGTTGCAAAATTCCCAACTAATTTCATTTTGTTAAACCAAACAGTTTTGTTTATAGAAATTCTTTTATTATTTATTTGATTTTCTGCTCTTTATCTTTATTTTATTCTTTTATTTCCTGTTGCACTTGATCTTCTTCTTTGTTTTATAGTGCATGCAAACCAAGTTCCAAAATTCACCACTGCAATACAAACTTGATATTGTCAAGCTAATTCTAAAAATTCGTGGAGAGATTCATGAAGAGAGAGAAAGAGCAATAACATATATCAAGCCCAGACACTCATAAACTACCTCTCCCCTACTTTGGGGGAAACTAATATCACCTAGCTCCCCGATTTACCTAAGAGAGTCACATTTGACTTCAAGCATGGGTTCTTACAAATGCTCAAGAACAACTCGTTTAGTGGTGGTGCCCATGAAGATCTTTGTAACACCTCGGATGCATCCGATTGTTAACATTAAATTATGATCGTTAAAAGCAACAATTAATTAATAATAATTAATTTGGAAGCAACTACAAGTACGACGTCATGATACGTCCACAAATATCATATGTACATTATGTATGGTAATCATTCATGAAGTTATACAATATCCACCGAGCTACGTTCTCCCCACAGGTCGGGGTGCAAAATGCGTGCGCGCACACACACACACACACACACACACACACATATATATATATGTATGCATTTACATAATAAAGTAGGGAGCCAAAATGCTCGCAAAATAAAACTAAGGTTCACACAGAACCAGTCCCGGCTCAGCCTCCTATCTAGAATCCCTCAGACTGCCTCACTACCCGGGCCTCTTGCCTCGGGGTCCACCATCATCTCTCTGCTCATCACCTGCAAAGACATATAATCCCCAACCGGGGTGAGATAAAAATCTCAGTAAACTCCGGGTCCTTGGAGGCTTCTCCTTCCCATGGTTCACTTTCACGATACATAGCATCAAAACATGCATTACACAAGCTAGCCATCCCGACTGTCATAACACGCATCACATGTATATAATCACACAGATATAATGAGAGAAGATCATCCAACTTAATGGGCACATTCTCTGTATATCGTTGCCTGAGGAAGATTATCCAACCTAATGGACACATTCCCTCAGGACTTCGGGCATACGCTACCTGAGGAAGATCATCCAACCTAATGGGCACATTCCCTCATGATTCTGCTCGGACGTATATGGCTCTTCCAAGAGAGGATCATCCAACTTAATGGGCACACTTTCTCAGAGTTTTTCATATATACTAATTGACCACTTAGAGTTGTTCCACATGACTTTGGCTCTAAGGGAAGTCCATATTTGTCCATTCTACTGGCCAGAGAATCTCATACATCACAATATATCATAACAGTGCAAATCATATACATGTTCTCAATCAAAAGCAGCAACACACAATTTTAATACATGCACCATGACATACAATAATCATCACTCCCTCGGAGTATGGTGGAACACGGTCAAGGGAAACTCCCAAGAACAGAGAGCTTACCTGCTCTAAGAGTTACACTGGTTCTTCCCGGCCTCAAGGTCGCGACCGCCTTCGTCCCTTGTATCACGCTCTGCAAAAGCATGCAAGAAGGCAAAGCAGTCAATACTAGTTGCATGCAAACAGTTCAGGATGGTCACTAACCAGTGATCGTTGCATGCAAGCTGTCCAGCTCAAGCCCACACAACCTCTAACCTCTCAAAACATAGACTCAGACTAACTGGGAAGACGTAAATATCTTACCTCAGGGATGTTCAAGAAGGCTAGGAAACAACTTTTCCCAGGCTTAAGCGTTCCGAAAAGCCTTCTTCTTCTTCGAAGTCGAGACTCAGAGGTCTTGGGAGAGACAAACTCTCCATTTACAGGTTTTTAACCGGAACAAAGGTTGGAACCTAGGTGTGGGGTGGTTCCTTTCAACTTCTCAGTTGCATGCAATGGGTTTTTGGTTAAGGATGAATGACTATGAGTTTCTCTCACTTGGAAATGGAGAATACGAAAAGAGGAAGAGGACGATGATATTTCATCGAAATGGAGAGAAGTGGCCTATTTAAATGGCCCTAGCGCGTGACACACGCGCCAATACTGTCAGATGTCAAAACATAGCTTAGAAAACATAGGCAATCGTTGCTGGGTTCAGATCACTTACCAAAAGCCTGCCTTGGGCAACACTGTACTAGTAACCCGGACAACTTTGTGCAGGTTCGAGGTATCAACACAAGTGTTAACTGCTAGTGCTGAACCCGTCCTCGGCACTTTATAAAACACAAGGCTCTGCCCTTGTCCGACCTTATCCGACCTCATTCGGGTTTCTACCTTGACATTTTTTCACAAAGTCCAAGGTTCCACCCTTCTCCGCCCTCGTCCGACCTTATCCGACCTCGTTCGGGTTCCTACCTCCACGTCAGAACTATCCCATAAAGGTCATATTTCCTCATTGAAGTGACATCCGGTCACACGAATCCAGATGCCTTATAAGCGCTAACTAGGAAACGCGAACCTGGATTTGTTAAAAAACACAACTTCCTCTTAATCCTAAGATTAATATATTAAAGTGCCAACATGGACACCCAAAACCTTACAATCTTGTGCAACACCTAAGGAAGTTCATCAAGTTGACCAACATGGTAAGAAAAAATCGTGTTCGAAGTACATCAGACTCTATCATTTCCTTCTTAAGGAAAGTATTTATCTCCTATGAAGATGGATCAGTACATTTGGGACATTGAAAACTTTGTGCAAAAGGGAACAAGAGATTTACTTAAAGCCTGAAATGGTTGTAAGAAATTAGCAGAAGTTCTACACGCCATGAAATTACTCAACAGAGACTAGTCCATATATTTTATGGTAGAGTGTCCTCACATAATAGGACAAGATTGGATATTGCTTATGGGGGTAACCTCATGTTAATACCCCCTACTGATGCCATTAGAATCATTGAATAAATGTTCTTTAACCTTTACAACAATTGAAGGGATAAAAGGATTGTGAAGAGAGGCGTCAACCAGGTAGAGACCAACGAATCCCAAACTGAATTGGGAAAACAGATGACTCTAACATTGAAGATTGAGACAATTATGAGAGCTCAAGCTCAAGTGTTTGTCACTACACCTCTATTCCCATCTGTGATAGATGTGAGATTGTGTATGAGCTAGGAGAAAGCCTTGTTGATGATGAGTTAGCTGCAACCACATATGAGATCAATTTTGCTAAGGGAAGAAACAACTTTTATAATCAATACCCAACAATTTGAATCAGGGACAAGGCTTAAGGAAAAATCATGTAATATTTAGATCTTAAACCATGCAAAATTAAAGGCCTAGACAAAAAGAGAGACAACCTACTTTTCAAGAAACCATGGTTCTATATATGGCCCAGAATAACCAGAGAATGAAGCAGGTGGAATCCCAATTGGCAAACATACAATCTCTCCTGTCACAAAGACAACCAAACAATTTCCCTTCACAACTTGAACCAAATACTATGAGGGAGAAAGCTAAAGTTGTGATGACTAAAAGCAATAAAGTTTTAAGAGACTTTGAGGAGAAAGAAAACTCTTCTCCAAAAACTATAGATGAGGTATTTGCTGGAAAAGGACCAAATACCTGAGAAGGTTGAAGCCTCTATTGATGGGAACTCATTGCTAAAGAAGGAAATGAATAAAAAAAAGGAGATATTAACATATCCTCAAGTAAGTCTACCCTTTCCTTATAAAGTTAAAAATGACCAGTGAGATGTGCAATTTTAAAAAATTATTGAGGTTTTTAGAAAAGTAGTTTATCACACATGTGGAAGATAAATTTGCTCCATAATTCCTTTTTGTCAAAATAAGCATTATTGAACACATAATGATTCCTTACGATCCATATGTACCAAATCAAAGCACACCAAATGATACACTATCCATTAATCTCTTAATGTGATTTCAAATAAGAAAGATTTTCAAGCTAATTATTAATAGTGGTCGTAGGGACACAACAATAATTCATCCATAGATCATGAATTACTTTACATTCCAGAAAAAATGTGATAAATAGATTCTTCTTACAACACACAGAAGACATATAGCAACTCATTTGGAGATAGTTGTATATTCCTCTTTCTTAAATTATCTCTCTACTGGATCCTATTTTGAAATACTTTCCATAGCATAATTTGAACCTTTGATGGAACCTCCAATTTTTATACTTGAACCAACAATTCATCCACCCCATCACCCCATCTTAGGTCATGTAAAGCATTATAGCCTGAGTTAACAGAGAAGCAACCTAAACTATGTTTTGACTATATCAACCTGTCCCTTTCTTCCCTCATTGGTTTACAACACTCCAACAAACCCTCAAAGCATACCACTTGCCGATGCTCCCATTCAAACCATCCCCTTCCCCATTTCAAATTCCAATGCCAACACTCATCTTCCCGAACCCCTATGTCTACAATGCAAGCATCTTGGAGTAACTCATTATTATATGTTCTTAGAAAAGAAGATGCCAAACTTTCTTCACCCAACCAACAATCTAACCAAAACCTCGTCGTATTTCCATCCCCAATCCTCCACTCTCTCATTTTTTTTGAACCATCTATCATCACTCTCTTGACCCGCAATTTTCCTTAAATCCCTCCACCAAGATAAAGCGTATCTATCACACTCCCCTATAAGACCCTTCCAACCCCCACAATTTAATTCAATGACAAGTTTTCATAGAGAATCTTGGTCATTAAACAAAGCCTAACACCATTTTTCATGAAGAGACTCATTGAACAAACCTAAATCTTTAGTACCTAACTCATTATTTCTCTTAGGCACACACATTTTCTCCCACTTTACCCAACAAATATTCTTCTTCACACTCTCCTCACCCTACACACACTCTCTTTGTAGCCTCACCAATTTTTTCTCAACACAAGAAGGGAACCTAAAGAATGAAAGAAAAAAAAGAGGAAGGGAAGATAATATTGACTTGATCAGGCACACCCTCCTAACAAGTGATAAAATTGTGTGTTTCCATGCCAACAATTTATAATTAAACTTTCTCACAATAGGTCTCTACATGCATTCCTTTCTTGGATTAGCACCCACCGGTAACCCTAAATACATGAAGGGGAAGGACATCAATCTACAATGTGTAATATCTGCAAAACACTCAAGAGTCTCTCTTCCAACCCTAATGGCCCCAAATGAACTTTTAAAAAATTTGACTTTGAGGTTGGAAATGAGTTTAAAGCACCTTAACATACTTTTGATTACCTATACTTTTTGATTTGTTGCCTTCCCAATAAAGAGGGTGTCATTCACATATTGAAGGAGGTTTACCTCAATGTTGTCCTTACCAATTGGGAATCCCTCAAAAAGATTTTTTGCAACGACTTCCGTCATCATTTTACTCAAGCCTTCTATCACAATTGTAAAAAGGAATGGAGCTAGCATATCTCATTTCCTTAAACCCTTTTAAGGAACAAATTCCTCTATCAGACCCCCACTTACAAGTTCGAAAATATGGGTTGAAATTAAGAAATGCCTAATCCACCCATCACTTGTCCCCAAAGCTAAGTTTTTGCATCATGAAAAGTAGAAAATTTCAAGACACTGAATCATACATAAGTTTATTAACAATAGTATTTTAATTTGTAGGGTCAAGATTAATAAAATATTTAACATAACTTTATTAACAATTATTAATGATTGATCATTATATGTTTCATTTATCATTCAATCAAGTTAAATAAAGATTACTAAAAAACAGGGTATTACAAGCTTCAAATTACTATTTTTTAACTAGTAAACCTAATATCCAAACAAATAGATCAAATTTGGGTAGGTTGGATCCAAAAGAATAAAAAAATCCAAACTAATTTACAAAGTTTAGGTCATCATTGAAATGATTAAGCCTATGAACTACGATGAGTATAAGTCAAGTTAGGTTTATCTTAAAAGAGTTTTATAGTAATCCTACCAAACTCAAAGTAAAAAATATATGTTATCTAAAAAAAACCACATGAAGTGGTGCAAATTAATTTTACTCAACCTAATCTTTGGTGTTTAAGGAAATATGCACTAAATTATTTTAAACTCTATTTCGTTATATACTAGTCAAATAAAATATTACATTTTACTCATAATTTGAAAACAAAAACATTTATCCGTCCTTAAAACCCCAATATTAAACTTCGTAAAATCCTTCAATTTGATCAAAATTTCATTTTTTTAAAAAACTTTTTGAATACTTTTGCATTCCAAACCCACCTTAAATTCATACTTTCTTAAAGTAGAAAAATAAGATATCAATTGATTTAAGTTAAAATATAATAACAAGTTTAGTTATAACAATTTTGAAAAATTATAAGATTAAATTTCAAAATATTAAAAATTAAAATCGTTAATTTATTACGGTATAAAATAAAAACACAATTAAGCGTGTTAAATAATTATCCTAAAAATATTTAATTCATTAGATCTCACTTTCCGCAATAAATAATATTTCATCGAGTTTTTTTAGTTTTTTGTTTTTCTTGTGTTCATTGGACTACTCTTCACTCTATTTTTATTTGATATAGTCTTTAGTTTCAGATCATATAAACATCATGTCATTAAAAAATAGAGAAATAATTTTATCCTTTTTGATAATTTATTCGACTCCATGTATTTTTAAAAAAAATTATTTTCAATTAAATCTTCTTTTAAATGGAATATTATTAATTATCAAATTTATCCAATATCGAAGAATTTGAATCAATTTTTTTATATGAATACGATATGATATTTGTATGTCTAACTCATGATTTAAATATATAAGTTTATTTTTTAAAAATGAAATGAATTGATCATAAATTATTATAATTATAAGATTTTACGATTTTCAATTTTTTTTATATAAAAAACAGATAAATAATTGTAGAAAAGATAGAATCTTTATGTTATTAAATATGATAAAAAATATGTTATAAGTCAATAAATTTATATGCGAGTTCAATTTTAATTATCAACATGAATACTTTATTAGTGAGTAATTTATAAATAATATTGTAAATCATCCTCAAACCCCGAGGTTAATCTTAGCAGGTGAGCCATGGAAATTAATTGACCAAAACTTTTTTTATAAAAAAAACACCTATTAAATTAAATTGAATTTTGAATGCCTGATCAAGATCAAGATGTTTCTGAAATCCGTGGTCGTATGAAAAGAAAGGAAACATTTGATTTTTGGACAAAAGAGACCCAAAAGATATAAAAAAACAGCGTTCGGGTATATACTTGTCCAATTCAATCCTCAAATTTTCAAAACAAGAAAACGACAAGCAAGAAAGAGAGAAAGAAAAAGTGAAAGAGAGAAAAAAGGAATGGAAAAGCCAACTACGCACTTGCTACGTTGCCATTACCCTCAGTCCGCGTCTATTTCTCTAGCGAAACAGAAAAATAAAACCTTACTAGTTAAGTACTCGTTATAGAGCAAAACCTTGGCAATTCCAATTTCAAAACCCTCGTGATCGGAAACGCGCACACACACATACACGCAGTGATCGAGTTCGAAGAAGAGATCACGCGGCGCTAACATAACCACCGCCACCATGGTTAGGGCTCGCGAGAACTGGGAGAAGCTGGTTCGCGCGACGCTGAAGAGGGAGCAACACAGGAATGCGGGCCAAGGCCACGCCAGAGTCCCCAGCGGAATCGCCGGCGCGGTTCCGCCGTCGCTCGCGCAAACCACCAACATTGATTTGATCTTGCAGGCCGCCGACGAGGTTCAATCGGAGGATCCTAACGTCTCCAGGATCTGTAAGTGTTCGATTATTGCTTAACCGGAATGGAATTGTGAGTTTCGATTTTCGATGCTGCGTGCGGTTAATGTTGTCTGTCTGTGAATATGAGATCTGCGTGTGCATTATAGTAGCCTTGGAGGTAGTTTGATTATGTTCTGGAAGTTAGGCTTGTTTATTATTATTATTTTTTAATTTGGTGATTTGTGAAGCTGGTATTATTGAGGATTGGGGGAAGTTGTTTCTTGCAGGAATTTCAGTTTAGTGGTGGCTGAAATGAAATATATGTTGAAGATGGAGCTATGCTGAGACGAGGGTGGAAAATTGGAGGTGGTATGATAGTCATGTTTAGTGCCAAAGAAACTGGCTGTTATACATTCTGTGAGGTGACTTTAGTGGATGTGAAAATGGAAGGGGGGATGTTATGAACTGAAATGATGGAAGGAGGAGATAATCTGATTAGTGTTTAGAAGGATTTGGCAGTGCTAGAAGTGGGAAAGTTGTAGTAAACAAACTGAGGTGACTGGCTGTTAGTATTGTTACGGTTGAGCTTTTTTGCTTGGTTATTGGATAGTCATCGTCAATTGGGAGCCTAGCTTGGCAATGACTGATCAGGCTAAGCTCATTAGAGTCATTACAAGGGGTAGGGTTTGTTAGTCTAATTTATGAATACATTGCAAGATTTTGCAAATTTTGTTACACATGCTCTTTAGAGTTGCCTTCATTTTTCCTCTTCCTTTTTTAGGCGGTGTACCTGCTTATTATGGGCTCATCTTTTCTTGTTTTAGCACTTAGTTTGTGTTCCTTGTCTTGTCTCTCACTCTTGGCTGTGTTTAGCAAGAGTAAATACCTAGACTTTGTTGCACTTGAAATCAGAGAGTGTGCCGAATTGTGTGTCTAAATCAGACCTCACTATGATATGTTTATGCCAGTTACATGTTAGGTACAGTCATAATTATAAGAGAAGTTACCTGATGTTAATCACCCTGTAAGAAGACATTTTTTTTTATGTCAAGGCAATGACGATGTCAGCATTAAATAATAGCCATGGAGAGAAAAGAGACGAATTAACAAAGCATTTGCAGCCTGAGAAAGTATGATAGGTATCGAGGCATAAGATTTGCTTTCTTTCAGCCTAGGGAGAAAATATAATTTCACTCACTTGCACTAATTAAATAAATTTGGTTAATTGCTCCACACTATAATCCTCTGTTTAGTACTGTAGTGTTTAGGGTTTCACTCACTAATATGTGGCTTAGTTATTCTGTTACATTCTTTTAGCTCATATATTCATGCTTTCAAGTTTTAACATAACTTCCTGAATATTTTTCTCATGTATTGGCTAAAAATTTATGTATAGCATATTACTATTTAAGCTTATGCCAATGTTCATGGCTTTGTCTTGTGAAATCTCAAGATATAACTATTTGTTGCATGGTAAATATTAGATGTAATATGTGTTGAGCTTGAATCAATTGATAGTGTTCTTTTTGTTATATGCATCAGTATGACCTTTTACTTCTGATCTTCAGTGTGTGAGCAGGCATATAGTATGGCTCAAAATCTTGATCCAAACAGTGATGGTAGGGGAGTTCTACAGTTCAAGACTGGTTTAATGTCTATTATCAAGGTATTCTTTGTGATTGGTGAATTTTGAGTGATACATTGAACAGGAAACTTTTTGTTCATTTGATTTTTTTTTCCTTTCTTTTTTTCAAGTGACTTTAATGCAGTGTTATCAATGGCGGATGGCCAAAGTTCTTCCATATAGACATGCCATTGTGCCTTATGGCGCTGCCATGGCAGGCCTCCTTTCACAAATTGCCTATGGTGGTTGGCAAAAAATCCGCCACACCATTCCGCCATGGCCGCTATTTAACAACACTGCTTTAAAGGGATTATCAGCTCACTTGTTTATGATTTTCATTTTGCCATTTTCTATAGCAAAAACTTGTTAAGAAGGATGGGGTACGTATTGATCGCAATCGTGACATTGAATACCTGTGGAAGTTTTATCAACACTACAAGCAACGTCATAGAGTGGATGACATCCAACAAGAAGAACAGAGACTGCAAGAATCTGGAACTTTTAGCTCTACGACATTGGGAGAGTATGTCCAACTCAAGTGTTTTTTTAATTAAACCTACAAATATGTAGTTTATTTCTTCAGTACGATTGATGGAGGTTATTTCTTCTTTTTCATGTGACTATAAAGCTTGATGCTTATTTTCAATTATTGCCTTAATTTATTTTGGCCAATGGATAAAATCATCAACTTGTTTTGTCAGAGTGCTTGTATATGTCAATGAGAATCCAAGGCGTGGTCTATTCATTTTGATTCAAAATTATTCAAAGGAAAACTAAATATGAAAGCCTATGCTTGTTGGTGCTCTTTAATGAGTTTTATTGAAATGCTTTTTTGCTTTATTGGTTGCTAAAGCTGGTTAGAGGTCAACATTTACCCTTGCATATTTTTCTTTTCTTGGGTAGGTAATTAAAATGTAATAGAAGTTTTCTGTGGCTAAGAAGTCATTGTGTTGAAGGTGGTGAAAAATAATATAAAATGTTACTATGTTAATATGCAAAATAATAGGCTATTAGTGATGTGGAATCACTGAAACAGGCAGATAGACTGTCAATCTATTTTCCTTAAGTCATATATGCGAATAATTATACTTATACATAATTTTTAAGGTTGAGATATTGTTATTGGATGACCACTCTATTCTAACTAAACAAACTCTTAAAATATGCAGAAAGACTTTCTCATTTACTTTTTGCATTTTTGTTGATTAAAAACTTAAGTTTATGTTATCAAGATTGTGTTTTGCCCTGGTATAATATTTGTGTGAATTGTGTTAATGCTCTAGGTTGAAACTTAGATCGTCAGAAATGAGAAAGATAATTGCCACTCTACGTGCTTTAGTGGAGGTCCTGGAGTCACTTAGCAAGGATGCTGATCCTGGTGGAGTTGGTGGGCTCATAATGGAGGAGGTACTCTTTTTATGTTAAGATGTTTATCATAGAGCAAATTAACTTAACTGATTATGCATTGGATGTTTCAATTTTTTTTTTAAATATTCATTTTATTATTGACCATTAATTTGGTAGTTTTTCAAATTTATAAGCCACTAGTTTTCATTCTTTTTGGGTTACTAGTTGACAACTTACTGATTGCTATTTGCAAATAGCTCATCATATTTGTCTTTCTTGTTTTCTTAGTTGAGTAAAATAAAGAAGTCAAGTGTGTCGTTATCTGGAGAGCTGACACCATACAATATTATTCCTCTGGAAGCACCGTCATTAACCAATCCTATCAGAATTTTCCCTGAAGTAAGTTGAACGCTTTAGAAGACTTGTGGTATCCTCTCTCCCCCCCATTTCAATTGGCATGGACTTGATCTGTTTCCTTTATTGACAATGACTAGGAGTTACTGACATTGACACATCTATTTATGGTTGCCTGCATGATTTCCGTAATATTATCCTGGAATTCTTGTACTCTTTGTAGTAGTTTCTATAACTGTGAGGTTTGGTTCTTAATATCAGGTTAAAGCAGCAATATCTGCAATTAGATATACTGACCAGTTCCCTAGACTTCCTGCTGGATTTAAAATATCTGGACAAAGGGATGCAGACATGTTTGATCTTTTGGAATTTGTGTTCGGTTTCCAGGTTTGTAATGATTGTTGGAAAATTTTAATTTTCTATGTCATTGCTGTTTATATGGCTAATTGTGTGGTAAGTGGTAACTAACACATATGTTTGAAGGTTCCTGCTGGATTTGTCATCTTTTAAAATTTTTATTATTATTTTTTTGATTGGCAAAGATAATAATATTATTAGAAATATAGTACTAGCAGTACAAGAAGTACTGCTGTGAATACAACCTAACAAGAACAACACAGAACAAAGGTGGCTTAAAGCATAGAAACAAAAGCGTTCTGACTATCTGCTAGGTCCAAAACCTCCCCAAAATATTAGAATTTAGACTTATACAAATTAAACCCTCCCCTGAACACCAAAACTATCCCTCATATTGCTAGACCAATGATAAAAAGGAATGTCAAAACCTGGCTCCAAATTTTTGAGCCAGGACCAACAAAAAAATATAATGCCTTCCATCAACTTCAACCCATTAAACTCTTCATTATGGTAGATAATTCTGTTCCCATGGTACCAGATGCACCAAGTCAAAGCAACCCACCAAATCTGCCACCTCTTTGACCTGAAACCGTTTAGATGGCAGAAAGAATGTTGGCAGAAGTGTTCCTTTGGGACAATAGAAGAAACCCCAACTATGTTTACCCAAGACCTTGATTCCCACCACATCGGCATAATTCTATCACATCTGAAGAATAAATGTGAAGCATCTTCCTCATGATTTCTACAAAAACGGCACGTCGCGCCCGTGACTTCCACATTCCTTCTGCTTAAATTGGTCTTAGTAGGCAATCTGTCCCTCAGCAATCTCCATGCAAAACATGAAGCTTTGCTAGGGATTTTTAATTTCCAAAGCTCCTTAAACACTTCATCTTGAGTTTGAAGTATGTCTTCCATATTAAGTATTCTGTAAACGCTCGCCACTGTATATATCCCATTTGGTGTTCCATCCCAAAGCCAAAAATCTGGTTGTTGCACTTGTATTCCACACCCCTGTATTTCCTCCAAAAATTTTACTGCAGTTTCTATTTCACCCTCCATGAATTGTCTTCTCCAACTGAACTGCCACTCCCAACTTCCCTGTACAAGAGTACCCATTTGCTGTAAGTAAAGCTGCTGTTGTTGTGAGTTCTGATACAATCTAGGGTATTTTTTCCTCAATAGCACCCTATCTTCCTTCCACCCATCTTCCCAAAACAACACTTCGGATCCACAACCCACCTTCCAACTTAAACCTCTGCTAAAACATCCCCCCTCCGTGCTTGAATTACATACCAGACTTAAGTCTCTCCACCAGATTGATTCTCTAGCTGACCTCCTTGGTTCATCTAGATTCCTCCATCCTCCATACTTTGACTCCAATACTTGGGCCCACCTCTCACCTTTATGATGAAACAAGTTCCACCGCCATCTCCCCAGCAGTGCCTGATTAAACTTTACAAGATCCTATTCCTTGATTCCCAAACCCCTATTTGCCTTCGGAAGACAGACTGAATCCCATCTCACCCAAGAGATCTTCTTCTGATCATTGCTGCCTCCCCACAATTAAAATTTTTATTATTGAATACTGATATAAAAAGGTGGTTCATATTCCCAATATTAACATTAACAGTTAGCAACATACCAACATTTACTACTACTGAATAACGGGGGAATTTTGTGACACTAAACCTTTGACGTGCACCTGTTCCAATAATGCCGAATACTGCTCTCACTAACATTCAAATGATTGTGGAAAAAGTCTGAAGAGTGATTTTTGAGGTTTGGAGTCAGCCACTCCTTAGGCTGGCCAGTGGGCACTATATGTTCCATTTAATATGTGTTTGGTTTTGTTTATTTTGGAGAAGTAATTCCTTATTTTTGTCAATTTTCTAATAAAACTTTGTAAAATTAAATGATTATTTATCTCTAGAAAAAGCTGAAGCATGTGCCTAGTCATTTTATCTCCTCTTTCTGTTCTGTTATTTCTTTTTATTGTGTTTTGAATTCCAACAAATCTAGATTGAATAATACAAAGTCTTTTTCCATCTATTCTTCTGGTTTTCATGCTCTAGCTTTCATTCAGTTTCATACTACACAATACATTTTTGTGGAAGTGTTTTAGATTATGTTTGGAAGACAATTATAGTTTAGAATTTTAATTTTAATTCCAATTCTATCATAATTGGATTTGTTCAGAAATATGGATTTTATGTTTGGGTTACGTAAATAATAGGGGATTAAAATTAGAATTTTAAATTCATTTCCAATTCTATTGTTTAGATATAAGATCTGAAATTTCAAAACAAAATTAATCATGAATCTCATATTTAAAATTATTTAAGATACTAAATGTGTGGTTTGCGTAATCTTTTTTGTGAAGGTGAACTTGGGAAGTGAGATTTTGTTGCTTGTTACAAGCATTAAAAATATTCCTGGGTGTTGTTTGATTTCAGGAGAGTAGTATTTACCATGTTTCTCATGCTTAGGTGTCTTTCTCATGCTTCTCTAGTCATTAAGTCACCTCTGTTCTGATTCTGTTCATGCTAGGTTGTAATCATAACAGTACTACTTGTACTGCTACTAATTTCTCTATTAATATATATTTTTGCTGATAAAAAAAAAGTATTTACCATGTTTAGCTTGGATCCCATGGTGAGGGGGTAGGTATGTAACTTATGTTGCATTCCCATGGGAAGTTAGTTTCTAACCTAACTATTAAATTCCATTTTCATTCTCACTTCCTTTTATTAATTTTGGAACATATTCTCAGAAATATTTAAATCTAACCAAACATATTTTTGAATTTACCTATAACTTTCCTAGTTATAATATTCCTTGAAATGCCATATCCGAGAATGTAATAATATATGTTGAAACAAATGTTACATAATAATTAATTGGAACTGGCCACTGGGTTGGGTTTGGGGAAAAGTTGGTTCAAGCCAGTTAGTTGGCTTTGGGTTTTGGGAAATTATGTTCAGCCTGTAGCTATCCAATTCAATAATATCCAGCTTGGTTTGGGTCAGGTTATTTATATTCAAATGTATCTGATTTCATTCAATAAGGTAAGTCACAATAGAGAAGCATTACAAATATTTATAACCAACAGTCTAACCAACTGTCTTAGTGGCAGTTGTTGACAGTTGTCGACAGTTGTCACAGATAATGCATAGCTGTCCTTATTACAGGGAAGACTAACTAACCCAACTGAATACATCAGTTGAGTAATATACTCACACGAGGTCACAAATTTAAACTTTTTAAAATACATTTAAAAAAAAAATAGAAAAATAAGGGTTTGGGTTCGGTTGGAAACGTTTGAATTTATTGACCTGAGACTCAAACTAACCTGGTTTTATTATTTTTTACTTGACGTGGCCTGATTGTGTGTGGAGGTGTGGAGTGGAAGAACACCCCTCCGCTCCTGAAGAATCCATCGCGTCTCACCTTGCAGTAACGGCCGTTGTGCCGCGATTTATAGTGGAGATCCTGCAAATCGCGCCCAAAAAGCTGATGTCGCAGCCGCTAGAGCTTTTTCAAGATGATTCTAAAAAAAACCTTTTGCTTTGCCCTGAAAGGAGAAGTCTCACTTGTGGTTGTGGTGCTAGCCAACAAGGAAGTGTGGGTTGGGTCCTAGTTAGGGTTCTCAGGGTGTGTTTTGATTTGTTGGGCCTTAAAGAAGTGATAGATAGGTGGGTCCACTGTTCTCTTAATTTTACAATCTAATAAACTATAGAAGAATAATAACAAAAAATATAATAGTATTAACAAAATTTAAAATCTATTTCAAGTATAAACCTATGACATAATAAACTAATTAATAATAATAAACAAAATAAAGCACAATATATAATATAATATATAATAGTAATTAAAATATAATAATAACCACCACATAAAACATAATATATGATATGATAAGCCAAATATTAATAAACTAAATAAATCATTATATGATATAATAAATTAAAACTAACAAAATATAATCAACTATATAGCAACAGTTATAAAAACCAAATAATATATAATGAGCTTAATAATTTTTAAAAAATCTAAGTAATATAATAATAAAAATATATAATAAGTAAAAAAGAAAATAAAATACTATTAAACAATACATATATTGTTATTGTTATAAAATACAAAGTACAAACTATATATAGGTGTTGACATCTAATATATATATTTTTTTGCTCAGCAAAGATAATATGTATATATATATATATATCTATAAATATGAGAGTAAACATACAAGTATATCAAAAATCAATATACAACCTATCTAGCACACAAAACAAAACTGAGGCTAGCTAATACATGCAGTAGGCATGGACTAGACAGCCACAGATTTTGCTGAAGATAGGCTCAAATCCTCCTACAAACCACTACTACAGCCTCCCAGTAGTACAGAAACCTTCCTTAATATTACTAGACCAAAAGTGAAAAGGGATATTAAATCCCTTCTCAAGGTTAGACAACCAAGACCAACAAAAAAATAAAGCATCCTCCATCAGCTTTTGGCCATTGAAAGTAGCACCATTGAACACAATCCGATTCCTGTGATACCAAATGCACCAAGACAATGCTATCCACCAAATCTGCCATCTGTTAGTAAGGATATCATTAGGACCACAGTAGATATATATATATATATTAAAAAATCTTAAATATTGGTCATCCTGCTTCTGCTATTCCGCTATAGCGTTTTTGGGAGGCGACTGCTCTGTGTTGCTATCTGCTATTGACTACTATGATCTGTTCACGGGTTTACCTAAACCGTTTCACATCTTTACCTATTGTCCTTAGGTGTATAGTTGACCATTTTTAGGGTTTTGACTTAAGAGTGGGAAAAGACCCAAGTTTGTTATTTTGTTCAATGGAAATGTCATGGTATTATGATTTTAATTCTAAAAGGACTTTTGACCATTAAACAGAATTAATTGGGAAAATTCCCATTCGCAGCTCCAATTTCATGGTCAATTCGAGAAACCAAATGGGCACTTGTATTTATTATTAAACAAGTTTTTTATTATGAATTTTCTTTGATTAAATGTTTTGCTTCCCAGCACATGTTAAATACTCTTCTTGATTATAGTTTCAATTTTTGTATATGCAGAAAGATAATGTAAGGAATCAGCGTGAAAATGTTGTTTTGATGATAGCAAATAAGCAGTCTCGACTTGGCATACCTGCTGAAACTGATCCAGTGAGTTATTTTATGAATTAATTTTGGTGCAGTTTTACTATCTGGGGTATTATTTAAATTTTCAGTTTGTAGACTTTCTGTTTTTTTATTTTATTATCTGTCTTCAAAGAATAATAAAATGACCATCCCCATACTTCTTTGCATGGGTCATGGGTTCAAATCCAGAAACAGTTTCTTTGCATATGCAAGGGTAAGTTTGCGTACAATGACCCTTCCCCACACCTTTGCATAGCGAGGAGCCTCTGGGCCCTGGGGTACGTTAGTTTTATCTGTCTTGAAAGAATATAGAATTATTTGTAATCAGACTTTCAGCTATTCCCTGAGGGTTGGCATAGAACTTTAGCATGAAATTGGTAAAGTCGCAAAGAGATGCAAACTAGTTCTTTGTTCTGGCAGTGATATATTAACTAGTTTTTGAGTTTAGAATTTTGTTCTTTGCAGTTTTACGCCTTAAATGAATTTGTCCTCTTTATCCATATTATAAGCATGCATTTCTTTGACTGTATTGGTATTTGGATTTAACTTTTGATGTGCGAGTAAGACTTTGTCTTGTTTCCTTATAGCTCCTTTTTTGCTTTAGAGTTGGTTAAATTAGGTGAGAGATAAACTGATGTTAACACTATCATATATTTAAGTGGTTTGTTGTTTTGATGCTTAATGCATAGCTGTCAGTAGTGCTAAATAGTGTTGCATTTGCAGAATTGAGTCACTGAATGCTAGTAGTTTGTAGTGTAGAAGGCGCTATTGGAGTGATACACAAACAACATCTTTTTACCATGAAACATTGTTGTTTTTCTTTATGCGCGGGGGGGAGGGGGGGTCAATTTGGGATTTTGCTGTGGCTTCTTTGAATCAGAACTGGAACTTTACTTTCTCAGTCACTTGTGCGCACCTTGTTATGAAGTATTACTCCGGTCTCAAATATAAACAAAAAAAATCCATTGTATCTTGGTCTCAAATATAAGCAAATCTCAACTACTTTTGACTTATATAATGAGACTATCTTCACAATACCCTTCATTTAATAGGGAGCTTATGCTTGATATCTAGTTTCAATAAAGGGTAGTTTGGAAAAAAAGTTTATTCTTTAATTGGGATTCACACAATTTAATGAACTAAATTAATTTTCTTAATAAATGTGAAATCAGTTTTTTTTTTTTTTTTTGCTTATAAATGACACTGGATGGAGTAGCACCTACTGTTATTCTTTACGACTAACACTCACCCTTCTTTGGCAACATTTCCAACATCTCCTAGCATTTTCTGGCCAATTTAACATCTGCATCCTCTGCTCTCCATGGTTTCTGATCATCCCCAAGTCCTCTGCGGCCATATTTTGGCAAGCCTGTCACTGTTTCCAGCCAACTGTGACTGCTGCCACCTAGCTTTGTTCTGTCCCTGCTATGTACTGTTTTTAATCTCTCTTAAAAAGGTCATTAATTTCACTGTCTTGTGCTCTCTTCTAAGTTTTACCCTTTAATTTTTTTAATTCTAAATTGCTGTGATTCCAGTACCTTCTAAAGCATTTTCAGAATGGATGTTTCGCGCTGCTATTTGGGATTATCAGATTTGAGAGTGTTTGGGAAAAAAAACTTTGTATTTTGATAAAATGCAAAAATGTACAATTCTGCACTATGATATTTATAGTGCAGAAGCTTTAGAACCTAATAGATGCCAGCTGTGACAGTTATAATTGACATGTATATGTGTGTCTATTATGACTTATACTAGGTTTCTGCCTTATGCTTGAATATTATCATAGTTTTTTAAATATCTTTAAGTTCGGTAAATTCTTGGGAGTTTACAAGTCAAGTCTCCCAGTCAAGTTTATGGAAGCTTCATGAGTTTACTTAAATTCTTGTCTTTGACGACACAAGCCAAAATCCTGCTTAGTAGGTCTTTTACTACTGCATGACATTGCTTTGTTGTAATCCATACTTTTTGTTCAATTTCTTATGGACTAGAGATCCATTGATAATTATTGTTTATTTTAGTTTTTCAAATTATTAATTGTTTACTCTGGACTTTTGTTTTGTGGGATATACAGAAAATAGATGAGAAAACAATCAATGAAGTGTTCTTGAAGGTGCTAGATAACTATATCAGGTGGTGCAGATACTTACGAATTCGTCTTGCATGGAATAGGTTATTACTTCAACTTACTCATGTTTTGAATATCTTATCTTTTTCATATTTTACTTGACCCTATTTCATTTCATGTTTCCTGCAGTTTAGAGGCAATTAACCGGGATAGGAAGCTTTTTTTGGTTTCTCTGTATTTTCTTATTTGGGGTGAAGCTGCAAATGTTCGTTTTCTTCCTGAGTGTATTTGCTATATCTTCCACCATGTAAGTCTCTATTGTGCTCTTCAAATTTTGGGCCATGTTTGCCTCCATTAGCATTGTTAGTTTGTTACCGGTAATAATTTTCTAACCACTTATTGAAATAATTTGAGGGCGAGCCCTGACACAACGGTAAAGTTGTGCCTTGGTGACTTGTTGGTCATGGGTTCAAATCGGAAAACAACCTCTTTGCATATGTAAGGGTAAGGCTGCGTACAATATCCCTCCCCCCTTATCTTCGCATAGCGAGGAGCCTCTGGGCAATGGGGTATGTAGTTTTGCTAATTTTATTTATTGAAATAATTTGTAAAGAGTATACTTTGATTAGCTTCTCTGTGAAGTTCATTGAAATAAGCTAAAGAAAAGCTTCTCCAAAATTGAGTTTCCAGGCCAAATTGGGGTAACCAAACATGAAACTGATATTACTCAAACATATTTTTTAAACACTCCCACCGGAAATCCAAACATACGCTTGATCTTCAAGTCTTCTAAAATAATTTTCTACTAAAGTAGCTTGCAAATACCTTGTGCCATAGCTCAAGGTGCAATATCTAGTAGTGGACTTCCTGTCGGTCAATGACCCTGCATAGTCAGCATCAATGTAAGCATCAAGAATTGCATTCCCATTTCTTCTGTTTTAAAATTTGTTTCATGGAGTTACTTTAAGGTATTGCAGTATTCTATGAGTGGTCTCTAAGTGCACTTCTTTCAGCAGTGGATAATTTTTTTTTTTGCTCAGCTCAGCAGTGGATAAATTGACTAACTATCAACACATGCAATGTTTGGCCTTGTGCGAGACAGATAGATTAATTTTCCAACCAAATGCTGATGCATCTCCTTATTCTCCGTTGCACTATTTATGCATTGAACCTAGCTATACCATGTACCTAGGGTACTTGGAAACATAAATATTAAAGAAGCCTTTGTCTCGTAAATTTTTCCTATCTCCAACACTATTTAATTTTGTTTCTTCATAAAGTTGATACTCTCGCATCAGTTTTAAGAAGATCTCTCTAGTACCTCTTTTGATGATCATAAAGATACCCCAAACAATAGTGGTTGGTATTTCGTCACATGTTTCATTTAATTGAAACAAATATAAAACAATTTTCTTTATTTTATATTTCTCTTGAGTGTTAAACTTGGCAAAATATTAGCAATTGATTGCTAAGGGGTACCGGTACCCTCACAAAAAGGAAGGATTTAATTTTTAAGCCTCCTTGTTTTGTCAGATTTAATTTTAATTTTTAAATACATCTTGACACAGTCATCCACCTTTTAAAAGTAAATTGTGTGTTTTGAATTCAAAAGGTTAGGCACAGGAATTTGTCAAGCAGTGTTTTTAATATCTTATTTATTTTTTGTTTTGAAAATATTCTTGTTCTCTTTTTCTTGTTTGTTTGTTGAATTTGAATATACCTTGTGTTGCTCTGTGCTTCGATTTTACTTAGCTTATGCCCATTTTCAAGATCTAAATATTGATTGATATATAAGAATCTTATAGATAGTAATTTCAAACCACTTTTAATGCTAATTTTTTTTTTACCATTAATCTGTTATTTAGATGGCTAAAGAGTTGGATGCTATTTTGGATCATGGAGAAGCTGCACCTGCAGCCAGCTGCATAACTGATGATGGTTCTGCAAAATTCCTTGAGAAAATAATTTGTCCTATTTATCTAACGCTAGAGGCAGTGAGTTGCTTTATTCACCTTCTTTGTATATTGCAATTTTATGTTTCAAATCTTCAATTTCTTACAATTTTCTTATAAGTTGATGGTGACCTAAGGGAGCTATAAATAGCTATAGCCCTTCATCATTGTAACAATTAATTCTCATTTTTCAGAAATACAATATTTCAGTTAAATATTCATTCTCTCAAATCTCTATCAATTTCATTGAATTTCTCTTCTTTCCAGTGTTGTCAATAGTGGATCATGGAAAGCCAAAATCCAATATATCATATAGGGCCAGTTTGTTTAAACTTTATTTTATTTTTTATAAAAATAGTTCTTTTTTATAAAAGCACGTTTTTAAAAAGCAGATAGGATTTGCTTATTAAAAAAAAGTAGAAAACTGCTTTTTTTTTTTTTTTTAAAGAAAAAGCAATTTAAACAAACACTTCAAACAACCAGAAAACTGTTTATTTTTTATTTATAAAGTTTTTTTTTTAGAAATAAGTTTAAACATATGGGCTCTATTGCACAGTGGTTGAAATATATACATGATATATATATATATATATATATATATATATATATATTAAAACAGAATAATAAGAATTGGGTATATGGAGGATTAATGAAATATTACAAACTAGATGAAAATAAATCAGAGAAAAAACTGGAAAACTGAGGTAATTTTGTAAAGAGCAGGACATTATAGAACAATAAGAGAAAATAAGAAAAAAGATGAACAAAAAAAAAGCTTAAAATTTGGAAGAAACAGAGGTAAACAATTAGAGGAAAAAGAAAAATGGAAAATTTAAAGAAGAAAGAGAAAATGAAAAAGAAAGAGGGGGGAGATTAAAGAAAAAGAATGGAAAAAAATACAGTACCATTACCTGAGAGGCTGAGTTCCTGGAGAATTTCTGGAGAGGCCGTGGATGAAAGAAGTTGATGGAGGAATGGTGTCTTTTCCGTACACAATTAGCAAGGTTCAGGTGATGTGTAATTTTCAGTTCTTAGTATTCAGATATCAGAGCTTAACATGGAGGAACTAGTGACTTGGGAGATGATATATGCACAGGAGACACTTGGGGCTGGGGATTAAAAAAGAAATAGAACACTGGGCAGGGATTGAAAATAAAAAAGGAACCTGGAGCCCAAAACAAAATCCAGCTTGGGAATTAAAAGGGCACATGCAGCACAAACCTTACACGAATGGCAATGCTGCTGGAAATTAAAAAAAATCATGTCAAGGTGCAGCTGGAAATTAAAAAACTCATGCAGGACTGCAGGTGCTGTGTGTCACTATGTTGGGACACAGTATGCAAGCTATGTTTTAACCAAAATGTAATCCATCCTGTGAAGCTGTATTAGAGTAGTAGAGTAGAATTACTCCTTTCTTATATTTCAGTCTAGCATAGTTAGCCTTTATAGTTAACTCAACTAACCTTGGGTTAGTTGAAAGTTGTAATGATAGCTGTGTACAGCTGTCCTAGCTCTAGCATATATACTAGAGTTGTAACCGTTTTTCGGTTGGGTTGAAATTATCAACTTCTTCAATTTCTGTTTAGAAGTTTTCTCTCTCTTGTTTATAGAAAGCTTTAAAGCTGCAAGATCCTTAATGGCAGGCGAACCTGTGATGCCCGACATTGCATTTTTCGTGTAGGCCACACTGCTACTCCTCCATTATAGCGGATCAGCGCAGACTTGTGACGTTATAGTGCAACTGTGCTGCGATCTTCACTATTTTATAACACTCTTATTTCCTAGTTATTTTTTTTTCTTTCATAGAACTTTATTTTTTTTCCTCATTTGCTTTTTACGTTTCAATAGTTAAGTAACATCTGGAGATTGTATGTGGTCCACTTATTCTTTTACATGGATATTGTTTTCTTTGCTTTTTTTTTTTTTTTTTTTTTTTTTTTTTTTTTTTCTTTGTTTTGGCCTGACTCCCCCAACAAAAAATACGCAGGAAGCTAGTAGAAACAACAATGGGAAAGCTGCACATTCAGCATGGAGGAATTATGATGACTTCAATGAATACTTTTGGTTAGCAGGACTGGTGCCATATGACATATTTTTGCTTGTTAGTGGACTCATTCTAATTTGAAATTATATGCAGGTCGCGTGCTTGTTTTGAGTTAAGCTGGCCAATGAGGTCAGATTCACCGTTCTTGTTGAAACCTAACCGGTCAAAAAGAACAAAAAGGGTTAGTTTTGATGCTTTCTTCACACATTTTATAACTCTTTTGGTAGGTATTTTTTCTGATTTCATTTTATAATATTATATTTGTATAATTTGTTTTCCTTGTGTGTTCAATATGTGGTTTGCAGACTGGTAAAAGCAGTTTTGTTGAGCATAGAACATTTCTTCACTTGTATCGAAGTTTCCATCGTCTTTGGATCTTCTTGGCATTAATGTTTCAGGTTCGTATTTTGCCATCCATCATTATATTACTCTGAAGAACTCTGATTACGGATGATTTGTTCTAGCATAAAGTATGTCTAATTCCTGTTCCATGCAGGCTTTGACAATCATTGCTTTCAATCATGGACATATAAACTTGAATACTTTCAAAACAATACTTAGCATTGGGCCTTCATTTGCAATCATGAATTTTGTCAAGAGTAAGATGGTTGTGTTTTCTGTAGTTGTTGCTTGTGACCTTGTGTGAATGGCAAGTGATTCTCAAATCACTATTTTTATGATGAATAGGTTTCTTAGATGTGTTACTTACTTTTGGGGCATACACCACTGCAAGGGGCATGGCTGTTTCAAGACTAGTTATAAAGTTTTTCTGGGGTGGCTTGACGTCCGTGTTTGTAACATATGTTTACCTGTGAGTTTCGAATTCTCCCTTTACTATTTTGTTATGTAATTAACAGTGTTGTCAAGCAGTGAGTGGGTTGAGGTGGCCTGCATTGTTTTGATGTGATGAGGCAAAGTGATATCGTGAATGAAGTGATGCTGATATTTAAAAATTCACTATTATTATTCATAATTTTTTATAGACAAATTACAACCAAGATACAAATTAAATTAAAACTTAGCAATGTCAATACTTTAAAAACATATTGAGTTCATTTGGGATCAAACTGTTTTCTTAGCTCCTTTTAGTGTTCTGCCTATGGTTTTTTTTAGAGGATAGGGTGCCTAGATTTTCAGAGCGATTGACATGCTGTGTTGCATGTATCTTGATCATGTTTTGTTTTTTCCCTTACTTTTTCATTGCCTTTTTTTTTTTCCGAGTATTTCTTACAATCTAGACCTATGTATCTTTTCTTTCATGATAAATTCTTTGTTCTTGAAACAAAACTTTAAGAATGTGAAGCAATCCAAATTGACAATGCAAGAAGCATAATAATGTAAGTGCACATCCAACCAAATGCAACTGTAGGGGGCCAAGTAAGACACAGATTTGGAAGGTTTAGAGAATAGATGGAGGGTGGGGGGGGGGGGGGCTATGTAGCTTCTGCCTAGAATATGAATGGACAAGGGAGCTTCAGTTTCTGGACTGTAGGTGATGCATGTCTGATACATCCACAGCTTTTTTCTTTCTTGATTGCCAGGCTTTTTTAAGCTCATATGGTTTTAGTAGATTGAAATGTCACTTTAGATTAATACCCATTGGCCACCAAACATTTACAGTGAGGTAAACGAGTTGGTTGAAAATGCATGAACCAAATTACCCTGATGTGGGTGGCTAATCAACTTTACTCACACGCCATCTGGAGCAATGAGGCTATTTTCTGCACTGCCTCAGGGCCTAGGTGGCTACATCTGCCGCTTTTGACAACACTGGTAATTTGGAGTACATCTCAACTATATTAGTTTTTACAGTAATTATGCTCAATTGCAGGAAGGTTTTGCAGGAGAGAAATAGCAATAGTTCTGACAATTCATTCTATTTCCGGATATACCTTCTTGTTCTTGGTGTTTATGCTGCTATACGTCTATTCTTTGCACTGTTGCTCAAATTTCCAGCTTGTCATGCACTTTCGGAAATGTCTGATCAGTCATTCTTTCAGTTTTTTAAGTGGATTTATCAAGTGAGTTATTTTTACTATTTAATTGTAACCTTGTTATTTCAACTTATTTCACTTTCGGAAATGACTTGGTATTTATGCCTTTTCAATTATTTAATTCAGGAACGCTACTTTGTTGGACGTGGTCTTTATGAGAGGATGAGTGATTACTGCAGGTTGGTTGTCATGCAGAAAACGAAATCTTGTAGTGATAAACAGTTATAAGATGAGAGACATATTTACTTGCTTGTACTTGGTTTGTAACTTAAATACACTCAACCTTGAAAACAAATCTGATTAAAAAAAATTGTGAACTACTGCTCTTGAAGGTTGTCAATTTACCAGTGGGAGTGTTGATAATTTATTGCTTGTACTGGGTTGTTATTAATGTTTACTTTTTTTTTGTTGACATTTTTTACTGCTTGTATTACCTTTTATGTTGTCAGTAGTGCTGTGTTTTGAGATAGAATTTTTAATTGTTATTTTTCATAATTCTGTTTTCTGAGTTCTGCAGGTATGTGGCCTTTTGGTTGGTGGTACTTGCCGTCAAATTCACTTTTGCTTACTTTCTCCAGGCAAGTCATTGTGTTTCTATATGTTTTTTATGTATGTACGTTGTATGTATCTTGTTGAGGCTATTGAGCTGATTTCCGCTTTTTACATTTTTACTTTTATTGTACTTTTTAAACTTTCCCTTATTTGAGTTTTTCTTCTAGATAGAAGTTGACATAATTTAAATTTACGTCCTTCAGTCATATGTAAAAATAAAGTAAGTAAACATGAAAATAGTTTATTTTTAATTAAAAGAAAATATATTTATAATTTTGATAAGATTATTTTATTAATGGAAGGATTTTAAATTTAATAACCTTTCAGTAAATAAGTATTCTATTTACACTATCTTAAACTTGAGAAGAAATATTTTTATTTATAAAAACATCAATGGAATTTTGGAAATAACATAATGAGCTGAAAAAAAAAAATGGAAGAGGAAAGTTAATTCATTTTTTGTCTTTTTACTTCACCTGATTATGGTTTCTATAGTTTTATTTATAATAATAAAAATACAAAAAAATAAATAAATTAATAAGTATAAATAAATGTAAAAAAAATGGTGTTCAAAGCATAAGTTAGTGAAGGATATATTGAGTAATTGAAGTTATAAACAACTAAGAAGTGTAGATAGGAAAATATGATTGCTACAATTCTAGTGTATGTGTGCCTGCAAGAGTGTCATTGTGAGTGTAAGCATAAAGTTTAACCATTAAAATGTTAAAAGAGTGTCACTGTCCATTATTTATTTATTTATTTTGTTGAATTTGAAACAGAGTTATTATAAATTTATCATTTATTTAAGGGGAAAAAAAGAATTTTTACATTCAATATTTTTATAAATAAAAGAATTTTTTTCTCCAGTTTAAGTTTTTGTAATATTTTAATTAAATACAACTTTCATTTATTGGATGTGTTATTAAATTTTCTGCATAAATAAAACAAAATGTATTTTTCTTCTATTTTTTGTTTTTTCCATATGTTTTTTGGTTTTCCATATAATGTATGAAGCAAGAAAACTTGAATTATTTTTTATTTCTGTTTAAGAAAAATGTAAATGGATAAACTTAAAAATGTATGAAGTATGGATGGGCACATTAGTTTGTTTACAGCCTCACCAGTATATGAAGGGAGTAACCTAGTCTGGGGGGGAAGGCTTAAGATGTATTTTTTGTATGTTAACCTAGTCTTGAGTCAGAACTCAGGTGGCTTTTTTCATGCTCTCATGTTTTAAGCTTCCTTCGTTCTGTTTTGCTGTACTAGGATATATGTTTGCAGTACTTCTTGTAATGCAAACATTTCTTCATATATATATTAAGTATTTTTGCTGGCCAAAAAAAAAATGAAGGGAGTAAACTTAAATGATTTTTACTTTTTTTTAATAGAGAAACTTAGACGAGGATAAATTTCAAAAGTTGAATAGAAGTTAAAAAGTGAATAGTGTAAATAGGCATATTGGAGTGCCAATAGCCCTACCTGATGTTTCTAGTGAAGTGAAATGGCTATTTTTATTTTATATAGAGGACCAAATCTTATGTAAATAAAAATGCCATTAGTAATAGTATAGTAGATAGTATGCATGTATAAAATATAAAGATGTCATTAGTACAGTAGATAGAATGTGGAAAAGGAAAACATTTATGTTTACAATTTACTAATTATGTTGTATTTCTAATTCCTAATATTGCAGATTAAACCTCTTGTTGAACCTACCAATATTATTGTTGATCTTCCATCTTTGACTTACTCATGGCATGATTTGATATCAAAGAGTAAGTATTTGCTGTTATACTCATTGGGTCAATTTTTAAGCCTTGTTGTTTCCTGTTCCATTTTTGCATGCTATACTTTTTTGAATGTATCTCTAGTCTAATAGTATAATTTTTTGTGTTTTGATTTGATTATTCTTTAGATTATAGATTAATTCATTAAGAAAAGAAATAGAAGGTTGGTGGAACTGGAATCACTTAGGAATATAGATAAGTAGAAAAGAAACAAAGAAAGAAGTATGGATAAAGAGTGGTACAGATAGATAAGGTGATTGAGCAAATTTCTACAAGTATAGATTATAACAGCTGAAATATGTTACAAGGTAAAAGTCTAAATAAGTGGTGTTCAGTGTTGTAAATGGCAGATTGCAGGAAATATTGAAAAGCCAAAAGTCTGCTATATAATATAGTGGATAGTATTGCAGGCAAATAGCAGAAGTTGCATAGCAGTTGAAAATGAAATATAAGACATATATAGACAGCAAAGGAACAAAAAAAAAGTGGAAGAGAAAAAGAAACAGGACAAGAAAAATAAGAGAAAAGAATTATAAAAAACAATGGGAAAAAACTGGAAAGAACAAATATTTATATAACTAGAGAATAAGAAAAAAGGAAGAAAAATAAAATCTAAAATCTGGAAAGAATCATAGGTAAAAAATCAGAGGAAAAGATTAAAGAAAAAGAAAGTACCAAAAATATAAAAAAAGAGGTATTATTACCCTTACCTGAAGTTGCCAAGAGAATGGACGGAGACTGACGGGAGATGATAAAGGGGGGTGAAGTGAAGGTGGCTCATAAGTCATTCCTTGTCCTTTATTCAGTTTTAGGTTGTGTCAAGTAACACCCAAACAGCTATATCAGATCTGCGACCGACGCCCCAAGACGCATGACCTATGCCACAACCACAAGATGCCTAGTGCCTGCGATGACACTTTTTTTGTGGATGATGCAATGTGACAGTGTCGTGATAGCAGATCAGCTGGAATCTGCAAGGCAATAGCACTATAATGCCCCTATTGCCACTGTTCTACAAAACTTATGCACAAGTCATGATGTTTCCACTCATTAGGGTGTTGATTTCTTTGGCAATGTTGTCAAAATAATGTATTTATCCAATGGGTTTCTCCCCGACTTCCAATTCCAAATGAAAATTGATCCAATCTTGTGGGATTGGAGTGGTACTGCCAGGGAAATACACCAATTGGAGTGTGTTTTAGTTTATTTGACTTGCTTATATGTTTGTTTGACCAAAATACAAGTGTTTGGTAAATCAGTTGATCTCACTAGCTTCTAGCACCTTTCTATGTTATCTGAAGATCAATCACATTGAAATAGATTTCCATTTCATTTGAGAAAAGATCTTATCTAGAGACATCACCACTCTTTTTGATAATCTGAACTAGTTATGTTGATAGTATAAAATAATGTATAAAATAGTTCAAGTAGTAGTGCTGGAAACTATGTAAATACTGTTTAGAACAACTCTTATGTCTGTAGTTATTAATTTTGGTCCATATATTCAGCTTTTCTGTGTAATACATGGATTTCATCAGGCTCTTATTATCTCTTCTCTCAATAGATCTGTCATGAACCTACAAATCCAAAAGCTTAAACTTTTAGCTGAATACACATGAAAAGTCTTATAGACCCTGTCATACAAGAGTCCTTTGGGATTTTTTTTTTTCTGCTCAGCAAAAATATATTATATATATAAGAGGAAGAAAGGTACAAGTAGTACAGAAAATATATACAACCTATCAACAGACAAAACAGAACTATGGCAATCTAATACATGCATTGTACATGGATTAGGGTGCCAAAGATGTTGCTGAAGACTAGGCTCACACCCAACCCAAAAATAAGAGAAGCAATTAAGCTAAACCCTCCCCAAAGTACAAAAGCCTTCCCTAATATGACTAGACCAAAAGTGGAAGGGGAGGTTAAATCCTTTCTCCTGGTTAGATAGCCAGGACCGGCAAAAGAATAGTGCATCCTCCAGCAGCTTATGTCCATTGAAGCTGTCACCATGGAACACTATCCTATTTCTATGGTGCCATATACACCAGGTCAAGGCTATCCACCAAATCTGCCATCTTTGGATCATGAGACCAGTGGACCAGCAGTGGGAATGCTGTAGGAAATGTTCTTTTGGAGTTATCGAGGATACCCCTTGAATGTTTATCCAAGCCATCGACTCCCACCATAACGGCAGAATCTTAAGGCAGCTGAAGAATAAATGGGAGGCATCCTCATCAAAACTCATACAGGAAGAGCAGCTGATATCAGTTATTACTATATTCCTTCTTCTTAGGTTCTTCTTAGTAGGCAAACGGTCTCTCAGCAATCTCCAGGCGAAACATGAGGCTTTACTGGGGATATTTAATTTCCATAGGTCTATGAACACCACATCCTGGTTCTGTATTGTTGTCTCCTTATTAAGTAACCTATATGCGTTTCCCACCATGTATTTCCCACTCGAAGCACCTTCCCACCTCCAAGAGTCCTGCTGCTGTTCATGTATTAACAGACCCTGTAATTCTTCCAAAAAATTAATAGCTGCGGCTACTTCACCCTCCATAAAGCACCTCCTCTTCCTAAACTGCCATTCCCAACCTACTTGGGATGTAATTCCCATGTGTTGAATATTGTGCTGTTGTTGTTGAGAGATCAGGTATAATCTAGGGTATTTCAGCTTCAAAGGCACTGCGTCCTCCTTCCAATCATCTTCCCAGAACTGCACCTTTGAGCCACAAAACTGACTCACTAACAGACCTTCTTGAATCATCCAGCTTCCTCCAACTTCCGTACTTTGATTCCAACACTTGTGCCCATAGTTCACCATGGTTGTGAAACAGATTCCATCGCCATTTCCTGAGTAAAGCGAGGTTGAACTTCGTAAGATCCCTGATTCCCAATCCTCCTTTCTCCTTTGGTTGACAAACCTCAGCCCAACTCACCCATGCAATCTTCTCCTGATCTGCATTGCCACCCCACATAAATCTCCTTTGAAGTCTCACCAACCTATCCACCACTTTCTTTAGAATCCTGAAAAAAGAAAAGAGGAATATAGGGATCGAGTTGAGGAATGACTTTATGAGAGTCACCCTTCCCCCGAATGAAAGATATTTTTGCTTCCACTTTGCTAATTTTTTTCTCACATTTTTTGACTAAGGAAACCCATGTCTCACACCGTCTTGGATTAGCTCCAATAGGGACACCCAAATAAGAGAATGGTACCGACAACACTCTGCAATTCAAGTAGCTGGCAGCACTACTAATCCATTGGTCTTCATCCCAAATGCCCCAAAACTGCTCTTAGCAAAATTAATCTTTAGTCCTGACACCAGTTCGAAGCTCCTCAATAAAACCTTAATAGTTCTAACGTTAGCCATCGTTGCTGCTCCGAAGAAAATAGTGTCATCTGCATACTGTAAGATGCTAATATCCACATTCTCCTTCCCAACCATAAGCCTTCAAACCTATTCTTGTCCTTTGCTTCCCTCATCAGACCATAAAGACCTTCTGCTACGATATTAAACAAGAAAGGAGCAAGTCGGTCCCCTTGTCTTAGTCCTCTTTGAGGTTTAAATTCTTCTGTTGGGCTCCTATTGACCAAGATGGAAACAGAGGCTGATTTCAGGCTGCCTTCAATCCAGCTGATCCACTTAGAGCAAAAACCCATCATTTTCATCATATATACAAGAAATTCCCAGCTGACTGAGTCATATGCCTTCTCATAGTCAACTTTGAAGACAAGACAATTCCTATTACTCCTTTTTGCTTCGTCAACCACCTCATTTGCTATAATTACACTCTGCAGCAAATGCCTCCCTTCTATAAAGGTGGCTTGACGATCATCTGTTATAACTGGCAGTACCTTCTTCAGCCTTGAGGACAACACCTTAGCAACAATTTTATACACACAACCTATTAGAGAAATAGGTCTGTATTCATCTAGGCTCAGTGGATCATGAACTTTAGGAATCAAAGCTAGAAATGAAGCATTACCACCCTTTGGAAATACTCCATTAACAAAGAATTCTTCCATAAGGCGAAGTAAGTCAGATTTGATAAGTTCCCAAAATTCTTTAATGAACTTGAAATTAAGTCAATCCGGCTCAGGGCTCTTCTCACTTCCACATTCCCAAACTGCAGCCCTCACTTCTTTCTCATCAAACCGCGCCACCAGAAGGTTATTGTGCTGTTGTTCAATGACCTTGAATTTGACCCCATCTAATCTAGGCCTCTCCCACGCAGATTCTACAAATCTCCTCTTGAAGAACATTCTAATTTCCTCTTTTGCCCTACTAGGTTCCTCCAACCAGCATCCAACTACAAAAACACCTTTGACCAAATTATTCCTGCGTTTCCAGTTGACAGTCATATGAAAAAATCTGGAATTACAGTCCCCTTCCTTGATCCATCTAGTCCTTGCCTTTTGCCTAAGAATTGAGGCATGCGACTGTGCTGCACCCCACAGTTCTTCCTGCAATTGTTTTCTTCTTTTTAACTCATCCTCATTCAGTTCTCTTGCATCACCTTCCATTTCCAACTTGTTAAGCTCCAATTCTATTCTTTTTAAGTTCTGCTGAATATCACCAAATTGTTATTTATTCCATACTTTAAGCTTCTGTTTCAGCCTCCTGATCTTTTCTTTTAACACATACCCTCCCCATCCAGAAATCAAGCTTGCATTCCAGCTATCTTGAACAACCTTCCTGAATAATTTGTCTCCAAACAAGCAGTCCAGAACCCGAAAGGGCTTCGGGCCCCAGTCAACATAAGAGGCTCTCAGCAGAATAGGACAGTGATCAAAGAAATTGTAGTCCAAAATAATCTGAGTAGTACCTTGCCATTTAGCCATCCATTCTTCAGATACTAGAGCCTAGAGCTCTGTCCTGCCTACTTTTAGCAGTCCCGTTAGGTCTGTACCAGGTGAATTTCCTCCCTACACACGCTACATCTTCAACCTCTAACTCTGCAATCCATTCATTGAACTCCTTTATAATGCCCTCATCTGGATTTTTTTTTGACAGATACCCATTCTTTCCGACTGTCTTCTAATGTTATTAAAATCACCTATTACACACCATAGGCCCCCCATACTTCCAAGTCTCAACTGCCTGATTTCCTCTCACAAAATTCTTTTCAATGCTGCCTCACAAGGTGAGTAAACATTCACAATAGTGACTTTTACATCAGTTGCAGCCCATGTCCCTTCCAAGTAAATGAATCCATTTCCCACCACCTTCTTCTCATGTTTAAAAGCATCCTCACTCCAAATGCACAAAAGTCCGCCAGCTCTATTACTAGCTGGCTGAAATTCCCAATTGACATCTGAGTCACCCCATATAGCTTGGCAAACCATTTTATCTATGGCTTCCTTTTTAGTCTCTTGTATACAGAGCATATCCACCCTTTCTTTATTGACCAATTTTCCAATAGAGGCCCATTTAATTCCCCTCCCCAACCCCCTTATATTAAATGATAGGATCTTCATCAAATAACTTCATTGTTTCCCAACCTTTGGACCTCATTTTGTATCTTTCTTCCATGGCAATCATCTTTTGTACCATTTTTTCTTGGTTGCTGCAGCTTGTTCCCAGCAGTTGTGCCAAAGCCCAGTCACTGGAAGTTTGTTTTTCCCACTCACATTTTGTTAGGACTAAATACACCCTCTCCAGCAGATTGATTTTCGTTGGGCCTTTCCCCTCAAGTCCTTTGGGATTGAGGTGGGGATATTACACAGGTCGAGCTACCTTGTGCTGAAATTTAACTTTTTATTAGGGCAGCAAGAATTGAACTCTAGGCCACTTCAACATAAGATTTTGATACCATGTCACAAACCAACAATTCCAAAAGCTTAAGTTTGTTGATGAAGACATACATATGGTTTTATATTACATCTCTAACAATATCAAGAACATATTCCTTTCTAATAACCACTCAATAAAAGAGCAATGGCCATTTACAAATTTCTTTCTAATTTTTCATGTATCTGGGATATAACTTTTTTTAAATCTGTTAATCACTTTGTGCAAACAGTTGACCACTCCTTAATAAGAAATATCCATTTACTACTTTCTTAATAAGGATATTTTTGTCTGCTATGTCAAATTTAATGGTCCTTCTCTCCAAGTAATTCTTTTGTGGTTATCCTTCTTAATATAATTTGAAGCTGTCTTCTTTAGGTGTCCTTGATGTAAATTTTATCTCAACTTTTTTTTGCTTGTATCTTGTGGATATCAGTATTATACAATTAAGAAATTATGCTTTTCACTGATTTATGCATGCAAATTTTGCAGATAATAACAATGCCTTGACTATTGTTAGCTTGTGGGCTCCTGTTGTGGCTGTGAGTATTCTTTGATTTAACTTGGTTGTCATCAATCTGAGAAAACTGTTACTTGATCATGCTAAGTGATTGTGGGATTGGTTTATGGAGCTATTTTTTTGGCATACTTTAGGAGTAATTTCAAATAAAAACTAGAAAGGGGTTCACACCATTTGTATTCAGAGGAAGTATTAGGGAAGTTGATATCAGAGGAGAGTGGAGAAATATTAGGGAAGTTGATATCAGGGTCCAGTGGAGAAATATTATCTCACTTTCATTTCATATTTTCATATAAATCCTAGGCTCTTGAGAAATTTTTAAGACAAAAACATGTCTTATTTACTATTATGATAGCTTTTAGCATTTCAAAATGCCGGTTATGTATGATACAATTCATATCCAATATTCTGGGATACTTAGAGATATATGTTAAAGACTCCATTAGCCTCAGACACAATTTGTGTATTACACATTCATTATAGCAGATAGATTCGTATGGGATGTTTATCTTGAAATCAGAAAATGATATCTGTAAAGCACAAAAGACACAGGTCTAGGTAATATAACCAGAGGAAGTTTTTCTCTCATCTGAAGCATGAGAGATCAAATGTTAATTGGCGTTTGACTTTTATATGATGTTTATTGTGTTGGGTAGACACTTCACAAGTTTAAATAACCGTTCCCGTACATGCTGCTAACAACTATGCTTTTCCTGTAATTGTTTAATTTGCTGTTTTCATGTATACTTGGCTATGTCTTACTTTGCTAATGCATTCTAATTCTACAGATTTATCTCATGGATATTCTCATTTTTTACACTGTCATGTCTGCAATTGTTGGTGGTGTGAGTGGTGCACGGGCTCGGCTAGGCGAGGTATTTGGGTTCCAACATGGCATCTGAGGGGTTTAGATTGTTGTTTCTTTTCCTTTCAATTATTTTAATTATTAATATTAATTTTTTAATTAAAGGTGTTTGGTTTGCTATATTCTTAAGTGGTATTAATAAGTACATTATTTAATGATGGGAGAGAAAATGCCGAAAGAGTAAGCTGAAGGGTATAAAAGAGTGACAGGAAAGAATAAAATAAGAAAGACTATATTCTTGTCTCCTATAACAGAAGGGTCCCATTGTAATTTGACTAATTTCTCTTCATATTCCTCAGACCTTATGATACTTTCCTCCATAGGCTGCTTGGGAGTTTATTGCTACCCTTGCAAAACCAATAATATCTTGATAAATAAGAAGCTCTAAGGTTGCAACCAATTGAAAATATAATAGGATAGGAGATTAAATGTACTTGATTTCTGGTGTTTGTAGGTTAGCATCAGTTGATTGCTCAAATATTAATTTAAAAACTTTGCACTTTTTACTCCTTATCAATGGGGACGCTGCTAGAGTAACTCTCTCATATATGTCCGAGAGTTTACTGAATCTGTGTCCAATGGTGACAGTTCAACTGTCAGTTTGTTGGTTGGCTAGTTGTTAGTGATTTGTGGTAGTCTGCAACTCCATTCACTTTCTGTATAAAATTCTAAATCGTACACAAATCAGTTGATGCAAGGAAATCTGATTTCGTAGTCCAAAGTCTCTTAAAATCTCCCCACTTTCACTTGCTCTTCAACTGCACCAATCATAATAGACCCTAACATTGCAGGTGCACTCCCTTGCTTGAAAACTCTTAGAAGATGTGTCAAATTTCCTCTGAAAAGGAATATTTACTTCTTGAACTTTTCATTTTGATGTGTTACTTAGGCACTCCTATGTTAGGGGGACCATGTGGGAAATGAGTAATGGCGGAAGAGGGGTTGATTTGCCTACATGGTAACAGGTGTGGGATATTAAGGGACAAAGATAGAGGCTATGAGGATACAGGCGTGGCATCTTTTGCTTTTCTGTTTTATGGATTTCCTACTGTCTACATCTATTTTAAGGAGCTATTCTCTATTTTTTCTTTCAGAAATCAAAATTCCCATGACTACAAGAATCTGTTTTATGCATGGATTGTCTGAAAATAATTATTTCTTATTAATGACTTCTTGCAGATTCGTTCAATTGAAATGGTGCATAAACGTTTTGAAAGTTTCCCAGGGGCATTTGTAAAAAATTTGGTCTCTCCACAAATAAAAAGGTGGGTTTTCTTAGATATAGCTGTTTTAACTTATATATTTCTATTTGGAAAGCTACTAGTTACATTTATCTTACTTTTCTATTCATTCTTAATTTACATAGTAATTGACTTGGTGATATTGATCTGGTGCATCATCATTTAAATCGGGGGTCAGTGAATATCATGTTTCTTTCTTATTTTTACACTGTCCAGGTGGTAGATATTTCTAGTAAAGGATTTTTGGTATTTTTCTATTTTTGGTGAATATTAGATTTGATCAGAGAGATTTCTCATGTCATATTAGAGCCCTTTGGCCAGGCAAGGCCTCACCTATTTTTCAGTTGTGCCAAAATCATGCCGTTATGGTGGGAATCGCTGTCTTGGGTAAACATAGTGGGTGTATTCTCGGAAATTCCGAAAGCATTTCCTTCAATGGTCATAAATTAATGGAGGATGCGTTATTCTTCCGCTGGACATGGCTGAAAAATTGATAGGATTAAATTCTTCCCTATCGGAATAGAGAGAGTATCTGTATTAATTCAGCAGAAAAACAGAAAAACACAAGTTGCAGAAAAATGTAAATGAGCACAGAGGCCCCCTGCTATGGAAACTATTCTCCAAGCCCTTTCTACACCAGTAGAAATAATTCAGAATTCATGCATAAAAAAAACTCCCACTGAGTCTAGCCTAGCTATATAAAGAAATAACTAGCTTCACCCTTCTTCTCCTTCTCTCTCCACAACGAAAGAAGGATTCCTCTAATTTCATAACAAACACTACACGTCAGCTTCACCCTTCTTCTCCTTGTTAGCTCTTCTCTGATAATACTAATAGTGGGCCTGTCCATTTCTTTGTTTGCTGAGGGCCCAGATAAACATTCTTATAAAAAATCTGGAGAATGGTTTTGATATCCCGTTTCACTATTGGTCTAGCAACATTAGGGATGGATTTTGCATTCAAGGGGGGATTAGCATATAGAATATTTTGTGTTGTTGGGTGCCTAGCTTGCAGCCAGATCTTTGGTCTCCTAATTCATCTTGTTTATCATGTATTACGGCACCATAGTTCTGCAACCTTTGTTGCTAGGTTGTATATACCACAGTACCACTTGCACTGAACTTATTATATATAATAATACTATACTTATGCCTATCAAAAAATAAAAGGACAACTTGTTGGTCTGATGCATGGGGATATTTGAAAGCATAGAGAATAGACTAATAGAAATTATAATATCTGTGAATCGCATGAGTGATAGCACTTAGCATACCTGATGTTTATATACATAAAAGAATCAAAGAATAAGTACATTTCAGTTTTCCAAGAACAATTAAAAAAAATTAAAGCTATTTTCTACTACTATTCTTTCGGACGATGGCTTAGAAATCTGGAAGATGGCTTTACTTTTCCTTTCCACTTTTGGTCTACTAATATGGGGGAGGCCTTTGTAATTAGGGGGGGGGAAGGCTTAAGATGTATTTTTGTATGTTAACCTAGTCTTGAGTCAGAACTCAGGTAGCTTTTTTCATGCTTTCATGTTTTAAGCTTCCTTCGTTCTGTTTTGCTGTACTAGGATATATGTTTGCAGTACTTCTTGTAATGCAAACATTTCTTCATATATATATTAAGTATTTTTGCTGGCCAAAAAAAAAAAAAAAATTCTTTCGGACGATACATTAATCCACATAATTCCCAATGAAAATTAATCATTAACAATATTTATATCATGACTAGAGTGCTATATTCCTTGCTTGTGTCCTGTATTTTTTCCTCTAATAATTTTTTTTATTATGCAAGTTTAGTTTTGATGTATGCTATTGAATTGTGACCATATATAATATATTTTTTAGTTGAAATATAGCTTGTTTTTTTGGGTAAATTTGATAATGTTTTTGTGCTTTTTCAGGATTCCCTTGAGCGGCCAATCAACCCAGGTATTTGTTTTTTGGTAGCGGAAGAGTATGATAGAGTTAGTTAAAATTTGTATTGTTTTATTGCTAGTTATTTAATTGGTTCATATCCATATAGATCTATGCAATTTTATGTTGTTTTTTCCCTTCTTTTTGTTGAGCTAGGTGATAAACATTTGAAAAATAACAGGATTTATTCCTTGTTGAAATTTGATTTAAATTGTCACAGAAGTCTCTGACAAAAGTTTGTATATGAAAAAAGGGTTTAGTTTAGGAGAACCTAACTGCTTTTTTAAAAGAATTCCAGATCCAGTTGGTGGCATGATACCTTTTTATATCTTTGTAGCTACTTATAGAAATCTCAGAGAGAGAGAGAGAGAGAGAGAGAGAGAGAGAGAGAGAGAGAGAGAGAGAGAGAGAGTATCACAAACAGAATATAGGTGAAGTGAGATATTATTCAACCCAAGGAGAAATCAGCTACACCTCAGTATATATAGACAGTTACACAACTGTAACTGCCAACTAACCTGAGTTAGTTAGTGACAGCTGTCTCACAGCTGTCATAACAGATTAACTAACTATAGACAAACTACTAACTGTAGTTTAGCCTTTACAGATCAGTTAAAAACAAAAAGACACGTAGACCGAGTAAGTATACTTCTATACTAGTTTAAATTATCAATGTTTTTTTATTTTATCTATGCACTCTATTTTTAGGAATTTTAGATATTGAGTTTGGGTAAATGAATGTGATTGATTTGGTGCAGGATTCTCAAGATATGAACAAAGCATATGCTGCCATGTTTGCTCCATTTTGGAATGAGATAATTAAAAGCTTGCGCGAGGAAGATTTTATTAGCAATAGGTTAGTCAAAAGAAACTTGCTGCTTGACAATGTGTAATAAAAAGAAACTTACTGTTTCGTTGTATGTGGCAAAAACTCATGCGAAGAAAGAGACTGGGCAGCATTGCACATATTTTAACCTCTTTAGTATTTTGTTTCTTTTTACTTTCTTTTAGGGGATATTTTATTCTTCTCTAATTGTGTTATGATCAAAGGGAAGGGTAGTTAGTGCCGTTAAAGCAATTAGTTAGAAAAATAAGGGGGAATTAGGATTTCATTCAGAATTAATGTTTGTTAAAATGGGGAGCCCTTGTAGTAAAATTCCTTTCTCCTTATTTCTGTTCAATTTCATTCAATGGAATAAAAATGATCATATTCTCTTGCCCAATGCCTTTAGGGGCTCCTATCTAATTGTTCCTTTCTTCTTTTACCTCTGATAAAATGCCTTTAATCTGTAAAAATTGTGATAAAGCATGCTTGCTCTGTCTCTTTGGGTTTCAAAATCTTTTTTAGCCAGTTTTCCGTTTTTATATTTTGGTTATTTGCTTATTTTTTTAACTATTACAGGGAAATGGACTTGCTCTCCATTCCTAGTAATGCAGGAAGTCTGAGATTAGTTCAATGGCCATTATTTCTTCTAAGCAGTAAGGTGGAAATTATTATGCAATATGAATTACTTGGAATGGATATTTGTAGATTTTTATATAGTATGCCAGGGTTTCATGTTTTAATCTGAATTAATATAACTTAATGTTCAGATCCTGCTGGCGATTGATTTGGCTTTGGACTGCAAAGATACTCAGACCGATCTGTGGAACAGGATATGTAGGGATGAGTATATGGCCTATGCAGTTAAGGAATGCTATTACAGTGTTGAAAAAATATTATATTCATTAGTTGACAGCGAAGGAAGACTTTGGTATGAATTTCACTACTCATCTTCTCAAATTCAGAAAATTTATCTATAAAGCAAGTGTCATGTTATGTACAATTCCATTTGGAATTTTTAAAGCATTTGACTGTTGAATGGGAGACCTTATCCCAACTAAAATATTTATGTCGATATTTTTGAAGCTAAAAGGTACTTAAATTAGGGTTATGGTTTCATATGTATAAGATTGGGGAACTTTTGTTTGGTTGTAAAGAGAGAAGTTTAGAGGCAGTCCATGCATTGTATCCACTTGAAGAGTTCTTTTCAATAGCTTAGCTAGGAGGGAAAAGGACAGATGAGAAACAACTATACTAACAGATTTCTAACAGAACCATAAAAGAAGATAAGAAAGATATTTTGAGAGAGAGAAAACTTGAGAAGCAAGAAGTGAAAAATGATATTAAGCCACTGAGCTTTGTGTTACAGTTAGGTATATATGAGCTAGAATAGTTAGTTATAACAACTAACCTACTAAGTAACTCAGGTAGTAAACTAACTCCTAACTAATGCACTTAACGGAGAGTGCAGTTCAATACTGCAACTCTGTACATTACTCTAATATATACCCACTGAGCACATACTTGAATTATCCATTTCTCATTCCAAAATAATTGTGTTTGGATTAGATTATTTTGTGTTCAGCAAAACATATAACCAAAATGTTGCTGAGAGCGCTTTTGATTGAAAAACTGTTTTTGTAAAAATTAAGCCAAATCATACATTAGCTAAGTCTGTCTTTTCTGAAATTTTAATGACTATTACTGTGCTAAAAGACTTTCAAGGGTCTTATTTTTCCTGGAAAGCCTTGTTTAGGTTAATGTTTATGTCTTGGATTTATTGACAATTATTTTCAAATTCATTGTTATTTCTACTTTGGCTAAATGAATTTTCCTGTTGTCAGCGAAAAAATATGACTAACAGTTTCCTGGATGCTTGAAACATGAAAAGATTGAACTGCGTATTGAACTTAGTACCTGGTTAAATTAACTAAGAGTCTACCATGACTTAACCATGACGTTTTCTAAGATATTGTGACAACAATTTCTGCTAGGGTAGCTCTGCAATTCTGACATTGAACATGAAGATGGGTTTTAGGCATCGAAAGTTGTAATTAAATCTTGTTTTGAAAAACTTTTCTGAATGTCAACTTCTGAAGTTTTCTGCTTTCTTTCAGTTCATTATTTTTTGCTTGAGCTACTGACATATTCATGATGCAAGATTGCCAATATTCTCTTTGGCAGGGTGGAAAGAATTTTTCGTGAGATCAATGACAGTATTGTACAGGGTTCGCTTGTTATAACCTTGTCTCTTAAGAAGCTTCCAGTTGTTTTATCAAGACTTACAGCATTGACTGGACTCCTGGTAATATGTCTGATGGATACTTTTATTTTTATTACTCTTGAAACTGAACATTTTTGTGTATGGTGTATGTTGATTTGCATGAGGAAATCATACAAATGTTTATGTTTATGTAAGGAGAACAGAGTCAAATCTCTAAAGTTAAGCAATTGAAATCAGTAGGACCTGAGCTATCTCAGGAACCAAATCAAATAATAAAAACATAGGACAGAAACATTAAGTGCTGCAAAAAACAATAAACTCTCCATGCTGCAGCAGCTTATATATCATTTGCATCAAATTTATTATGTATGTATGCTATTCTGTGACCCCTTGTAAAGATGTCTGTAGCTTGTCTTCATAACCTTAGAAAACAACTCTTCATGATGTTTGAGATGATCTTTTCATGGATGAAATGATATGCACCTTGTGTTTACTCCTCTTCTGAAAGATTAGGTCTGAACAAATATACATAGCTGATTGGTATCACAAGGAAGGTCAATTGAAAGGAAATATCTTACAATATTTTAATTGGAGCAATTGTTTTAGCCATGTGAGAAGGGAAAAAAATATTTTATTTTCTGAATTTGCTTGAGTGAGTATATCATTCAGCAGAGTAATACATTAATAATAATAATAATAATGATAATGATAATGATCTCTCCTATAGGGAGTAAGTGTTTTACACAGATGGTTGACACTTAAATGTTTTTGTGTTTTCTCCTCTCTTTTGGTTTTCATTTGTTGGGCCTCAATTTGAGTCCAAGTTAGCTTCTCTCTCTTTTATGCAAAACATAATGTATTATAAACTAATTAAAGCTTAATATATGATAATATGATATAATAAACCAAAGGATAATAGTAACCATAATAAAAAATATAATAAACTACTAACTCAAAATATAATAAAGACTTATTCCATGTGCATTGCAAGGGTCCACATACTAGTATAATAAACTCAAGGCTTAAATAAGTTTTTGGTCCCTAAAATATAGGTTTTTTTTTTAGTCATTTAAGGATTTTTGTTTTGATTTTAGTCCTTTAAAGTTTTTTGTTTTGATTTTGGTTTAAGGTTCAACTCAGCTTTTTAAAAAAAATTTCCCACTCTGACCCTATGGGACTGTAAGCTTGAAAGTCGGTGTTTTAGGTGTTGATAGGTACATTCAGGAAGATAATTTTTTCAGAAATGGACCAACTCTGAACTTGTTAACAAGTTTTTAACTGACAAGTTTCACTAGTTTTGGTTAGCCAACCAATTTTTTTCAGTGTTTATTTTTTAGTTGACTTTGACTGAGTTTGCATTGTTTACAAAGATCCTATTTAACTCAGTTTCTAAGTCTACAAATGTAACTTACAGTTTACTAACAATTTCAACAACCTCATTTGTTTTGTATGGAGGCAGAATTAAGTACCTTGTACTAACCTGAGAAAAGTAAATTTAGTGGTATTCTAAGTCTTTGATTGCAATCAAGCTGAATGAACTATGCTGAAAGGTTTATTATGATAAAAGATTTGACCACCTAAATCATAGAACCAAATAGAATATCTTATTATTTATTTGTGTTTTCAAGGTTTCTTTATATATATATATATATATATATTACTTGTGGATCATTCTTCATTACTTCCATGAAATTATATATTTATTTCAGATTCGAAATGATCCTGAACTTGCTAAAGGTGCTGCAAAAGCTGTACATGACCTGTATGAAGTTGTTACTCATGAACTGGTATCTTCAGATTTAAGGTATATGGTTGCATAAGTCTGATTTCCCAACCTATGTTTGGACTAGTATTATTTTTGATTAAAATTAGTATTTCTGTCATTTAAGTGAAGAGGTGGTCTTGATTTTGCTCTCAATTCTTTTTTATTGAATTTGTCTGCATGCCTATGCTTTTGTATGACATTTGTCCTACTATAACAGTGTTAGATGTTAGAATCTTGGTTATCACTCCAGAAATTTGGTTATTCAGCCTCCATTGTCCTCTTCCTTTTCTCTTTACAATGCCCCAATTTGAAGTCCCTTTTTTTTTCCTATGTAACCATTAGTGAAATTGATTGAGGGGTTCCTCCAGATGTTAAATTACAACAAACATATCTAATATTTATGTAATTTCATCGGCTAAAACGAGAGATCGAAGTCTGAGAATTAAAACTCAGTTTTGGCAAACCTGATTTCAAGCACACATTTTTTTCAGCAATTATTGAAATTGATTGAGGGTTCTGCTAGACATTGGACTGCACCCAACATATCAACATTTTGTACGATTTCGTTTGCTGAAATAAGAAAATGAATTGGATTCTCTTTTGTGAGTCATTTTCCTCGCATTTTGATTTGAAAATGAGATCTTTACATTCTGCCAATAATTTATCGAATTTATTTGGGGCCTCCTCTTGCCGTTAATGTGCATCCTTCACCCTAAAGTTTTGTTGTTTTGTGGGTTACACAGAATCAAATCTGTGTCAAGATGATCCAGTTTGTTGTTCTACTGATAGCCCAGTCCCCATTGAGGTTCTGGGGAACTAACAGTGAGATTTAACAGTGTATAACGGAAGGACAAATGTGATATGAAAACCTAAGTTGACTAAACTAAACTTAAAAGAAAGTTAGCAGTTGAAATTGAAATCAACCTGTAATTTAGATGACAAAAATACTAATTGTCTTTCTTTCCCTGAATTTCCTGTACTCATTTTAACTTTCCAGGGAGAATCTTGATACATGGAACATTTTAGCTAGAGCCAGGGATGAGGGACGCCTTTTTTCTAAGATAGTATGGCCTAATGATCCTGAAATTGTAAGTACTTTCTATTTTCAGACAATTCATTTTTTTTCCCTGTTTAAATATATTAAACTATTTTTTCTGGTTTGTTGTAGAAAGAGCTTGTAAAGCGATTGCATCTTCTTCTTACTGTAAAGGACTCTGCTGCTAATGTTCCAAAAAATCTTGAAGCCAGGAGAAGATTAGAGTTTTTCGCAAATTCATTATTTATGGATATGCCTTCAGCAAAGCCTGTTAGTGAAATGTTGCCATTCAGGTATATGCATGTGTAAGCATTACAGTGTATTTTCTTTTGTTTTCTTTTTATCCTTCATATTCACCTTTTCCTTTTGTTTTTTTGCTTGTTATAGTGTTTTCACTCCATACTATAGTGAAACTGTGCTTTATAGTACTTCCGAATTGCAAAAAGAGAACGAAGATGGCATATCTATTCTTTTCTATCTTCAAAAGATATTTCCAGGTAATGTGTCTTATATATTAGATCCCCCCCCTTCACAAAGAATAAACATGCGTCAATGTTCAGAACTCTTATTAGGTTCACAGTTATCTCCTTGTTATCATTCTTAAAGATTGATTATGCCTGTAAATTTCAACACTTAGTTTAATGTTAGTTGGTATTTGGTTTGCCTGCAAATTTCAACAGTTCCATGATCACTCCATTGTGTTTCATGATCATAGCCAATTTGAGATGGTGAAGAAATGAAAGGAAAAGTGAATTTATCTTGTTAATATCTGTTGAGAAGCAGCAATACTGAATCTTGATCTGTTTGAAGATTGGTGAAGAACAAGGAATGGTTTTTGGTATCTTGAACTGGGTAATTTTGGGATTGAGCTTGAATTATTTTCTATTGCAGATGAATGGGAAAACTTTCTTGAAAGAATTGGTCGAGGAGCATCCACTGGGGACGCAGAACTTCAAGAAAGTTCCAGTGACTCTTTGGAGCTTCGTTTTTGGGCTTCTTATCGAGGGCAGACTCTTGCGAGGACAGGTCACAAATTCTTAGCGTATATCTTATTTGTCTTCCTTTATGTTTTCATAGGACATAAGTTGAGGCATGACTACTGTATTTCCACAAGTATTGGTTTCCTGATTACACCCAGCTTATGATATCTCTACATTCGCTTATTGTTTGGGTTTGCAGTGCGTGGTATGATGTACTATAGGAGGGCTTTAATGCTGCAGAGCTTTCTGGAGAGCAGATCATTGGGAGGTAGTTGCATATGAACTTTCTGCATTGCAGTTTGTGATTCTGATTTTCATTCTAATGAAGTTTGACATGGATATTTGATGGCAATCTGTTGTGTCAATAGTGGACAACTATTCTCAAAACAACTTCATTACAAGTCAAGATTTTGAATCATCTCGTGAAGCACGGGCACAGGCAGATTTGAAGTTTACTTATGTTGTATCGTGCCAAATTTATGGTCAACAAAAGCAGCGGAAGCTTCCAGAAGCTGCTGATATTGCTTTATTGTTACAGAGGTATCAATTTGTGTGCTTATTATTTTCAAGTGCATTCAAGTTAATACTCTACAATATGATAATATACTATGTATGGGTACGCATATTGTGTACCTTAAAATGTGTTTTCAGGAAGCATCGGGGCACTGAACTTTTTAATTTGTTTGCATAAGAATTTTATTATTTTAAAGTAAAAGCTGTTCTAACCAGGGATATTGCTTAAAGTCATCTCATTAGGATCATTTTTGGTCTCAGTTTTTATCGTGATATAAACTCTATGTGGAATCACTATTACTGAAGTTTTATTGAGTAAACCTTCATTCTCGTCCTTGAGATAGTAAGCATTGATCACTTTAGTCTCTGACTTTATAAAATCTTCAATTTCCATAATATTAACATCCACTTTAGTCCTTTTTGGTGCAAACCAATAGAAAATGAAGTAAAAAAGGAATAAAATGAATGACTCTTTTCAAGATTAGGGGCTAAACAGAAGATTTGTTGGAATAAATTGACCAATGCGTATAATTTTAAGGACTCAAATGAGAGCTTACTCTATTTAATTTCATAGTTATGTGTGTGTCAAGAATAGAGGATTTGTTGGAAAACCTCCTTAATTGCATCCACCCCTAGCCCACATTAGTTGCGGCATCTTTGCTGGCTGCTTTAGTTGCAGCCTCAAGGGTGGTGGTTTAGCCTCATATTGACTATAGATGTGGCTTTAATAGAGATTAAAAAGCTTGGGCAGTCCCACATTACAAGCCGGTTTTGTGGGATTGAGTTAAGCCTTAAGCCCAAATTCTAAGAGGATTAATATGTGGTGGAGGGATTTGGGTAGAATTCATTGTGTCATAGGTTCTAATCTCAGCGCGGTCATTGTTCACAAAAAAAGATAAATAGAGGATATCTTAATAACTTTTTGTTTTTGTTTCATCGTTTTTAACTCTTTTTTGCTATCTATTACATAACATTAAGATTTTGTCTGTTATCAGGAATGATGCACTCCGGGTTGCTTTCATTCATGTTGATGAAAGTACAACAGATGTAAATACTTCAAAAGTGTTTTATTCAAAGCTTGTCAAAGCCGATATAAATGGAAAAGATCAGGTTGAGAAAAACTTCTACTGATGTCAGCTAATGCTCATCAAATAGTCTTAAACTTTTTTTATAAGTGCAACATATAATTTAGCATTTTCTTGCCAGTGGTGTTATTATTGGTCATTTTGTTTTTCATGTTATAGATTGCAACCGATATTTGTGCTTAAAAATATTTAAATTTTCTCCGTTGCATAGTTAGCTTGGGTGATGTTCTAAAAATATTTCTATGTTGTTGTTGGTTGGTTGTGGAGGGGCCGTGTTGCAGATCGAAAAATGCTTGAACTCTGTCAGCAACATTTTTAATATTTTTGTTATTTTTTGATTATTTTAGTGATTTTTTATAATTAGTCATAGATGGATAAAATTAGGCTTAATAATATTTTTCCTTGTAAACTGAGTTCTCCAACCATTAGGTTCTCCGAAGGCTTTTGGTGGGAGTGGGACAAGCTAGTGTTTGTGGCTATGGTTAACCATGTTTCTTGTTTATCATTTTCCAGAATTTATCTACGATTTTGTTTGAGCTTGCTAATCCTAAAATTACTCAGAAAAAAATTTCAATGCTTTTTTTGTTGGTATCTTTCTTCTGTCATTTTGTTGAATGTAATATTTTGCCTTCTTTTGGTGCAATTCCTAGTTACCAAACTTCCGTAATGTTGATTTAGTTCATAAAGTTTCTTATTCGGAGTTAAACAAAAATATGTTTGCCATTGAATAATAAAATATTGTGCTTTTCTGTGGAATATGTATATTGTTTTGTGTTCATAATCTCTCGTTTCTGCTCTGTGTATGCTTCTTCAGAGGGAGTATTTCTCCCTCGAGGTGCAATTCTTTGCATTGTTTTTTGGCTTACTTTCCCCCTTTTTTTTGTAATTTTCTTGAATTAAATATGTTTTTCATCAAAGAGGCTTTTTTTTATAAATAAATTGCTTTTAATGTGGAAATATATTGTTAATTGTTGGCTTACTTTGTACTTGGAGCTTTGATAACTCTGTCCAATTTTCTGGTCTAAATTATGTAAGCAGTTTATTCTTATTTACTTCTTATCATGAATTCTTTGTCCTGCTTTTTATTTTTATTGCCAATTTTCTTTTCTTTAGCCAGATTGAATGCTTGCAACCATTATTATAAATAGAACTCTCCATGCTAGTCTGGGATATCGTATTCCCGCTTTGAATTATCAAGTTATTATTCAACTCTAACATTTACGGTTTTATCTCGTGTATCTTTTCCCTAATGCATTCTTTATTTTCATCTGGTACATAGGAAATATATTCTATTAAACTTCCTGGAGATCCTAAGCTTGGGGAAGGAAAGCCTGAAAACCAAAACCATGCCATAATCTTCACTCGTGGTGAAGCTGTTCAAACTATTGACATGAATCAGGTGAAGATATGTCTCATATGGTCATTTGTTCTTTTTCTCTTTGCCATCTGTAATGCCTTTTTTTGTTATTACAAGATGCTTTACATTGTGCTACAATTGACAAATTAACAGGAATTAAGGAAAAGGAAGGTCCTTTCAGTTTTGTGCTTTGTTGTGTTGAAAATTTTATACATATGTTTAAGCTGTGAGGCTTCTCTTTTCATCTGAGTTCTCATATTGCATTGTGCATTTTGAAATAACTGGGCTTCCACCATAGATTTCAAACTTAATTAGCAGTACAAAATCTGGTTAAGTTTTTTTTTTTTTCTCTCCATTTGTTGGCTCTGTTAATTATGATGTGCTTGTGTCATTGAATGTTTAAAATTATTTGTATTTTTATTTGAACCTAGTCTTTCTGTCACTTGATTTCATGCAAAAATAGATGCTTATCTTTTTTTAATCTTATGTTCCTTCAAAAGCCTTAAACATATTATCAAGTATGGTATATTCTGTATTTGTTTTATGACTTGGCAGAACATGTGTAGTTGACCAGACAAATTTGTTACTATTAGCTTTTATGCTATGCCTGTTGTAAATGCACTTCATCATTGTTAATTTCTATAAATGGGAGGGACATAATCTTGTTGCGGTCATGGCATTCGCAAGATTTTTTATCCTGCTGTACTTCTTCAGTTCTTCCAAATCCTTGAATTTCGCTTTTACACGTCATTTGGCCTGTTGCATACTTATTGACCTTGGATTAATGTGGTTCACCAGCCTTTAGTAGAGAAATCCCTCTTCCTCTGCCCCCAATTGTATGTATGTGAATGAATGAATGAGGAAAGAATATTTAATCTGATATTTTTTTATATTTATTTTGAAAGGACAATTATCTTGAAGAAGCAATGAAAATGAGGAATCTTCTGGAGGAGTTTCATGCGAATCATGGCCTTCGCCCTCCAAGCATTCTTGGAGTGAGGGAACATGTTTTTACAGGAAGGTTGGCATGCACATATTATTAATTTGATAAACAAAGTGATACTATTAAGCTTTGACTGCCTTATCTTGTTTACGTATTGCTTGGTTCATACCGCCGCAGTGTCTCTTCCTTGGCTTGGTTCATGTCAAATCAAGAAACTAGCTTTGTAACCTTGGCCCAACGAGTTTTAGCAAATCCTCTCAAGTAAGTTTTGTTGACTGTTGATTGTCAATGGAATTGATTGGCAAAATTTTCTGATTATTTAAAACTGGCCAATTCATAGCATAATGCAGCTGGACATTTAAAGCCAATTTCTTTGGAATTGTAAATATGTCACTTATTCCTGAATTAATTTAGCCAATTTATAATCCATTTAGCATAAATGGATGAATATTTGCATGTATTACTGTATTTATATGAGAATTCTTCACAAGAGAAGACAGTTTTTCCCCTAGACATTTGTGAGTTTTACATTGATAATCTGTACTGAACAAAATCAGTGTAATTAGTGAATCCATAAATTTAATCTTTTTGTTTTTATTTTAACTTCATCCATTAAGAATGTTACTTCTAGGATTTGCTTCTTTATTACATCTTGAATATTTTGGGTTTGATTTCCCGTCAGACTACTGGCTGGCTATTAATGTAGTTTTTTTTTTCTTCGATGAAATTACCTTTGAAAGTCATCTTTGGATGAAAATACGCATGGATTTGTCCCACACTTGATATGAGTGTGTCGATCCAAGAACTCGAGCAAGCATCGAGCTCGAGAGCGTTGCTTGTAGCCAAACAAGGAGTTTCTACCACATCAAGAAGAGAGGATTAATGCGATCAAGGTCACAATCTTCATTAGAGACATATTGCGGAGGCATTCACAACAAAGCGATTGAGTCCAAGCATAGTAATCATTGGCTCAATTTGCTGTTGCCACAGCAAGAAGTTTTTATCATTTAACTTTTCGGTGATTTGATGCGAAAAATATGTCATAGGGAACAAAGAAGAGGAAATATCTTTGATTTATCGGAACAATGCTGCATTGGAGTTGTTTGCCGGAGTCACACTGAAGTTGTTCGCCAAAGTTGGAATTGCACCAGTGTCATGACAAGAAATTTTACAATTAGTTACCATACAGAGATTCCAACTAACAAACACTGTTAACCTAACCATGACACACTAACCATAGGTAGCTTTTAACTAACAGAGTTATACTTTTGCAAGCTTGGACAATCATCACATTAAGAGCCAATTTTGTAGGGCTAAGTTTGGTCAAAACCTAAAGTCTAAAATCATATTTGAGTGTTGTGGTTCTCCAAAAGTTATTATCATCCTTAAAGCTTAAAATACCAATATCTTCATTTTTAATTTTATATTCTATCAAACAATGCATTTTTATAGAGATTTTTTATCAATTCATCCTGTTTTTGGTTGGGGGAAAAATCTTGCAGAGTTCGCATGCACTATGGACACCCAGATGTATTTGACAGAATATTTCACATAACTCGAGGAGGCATTAGTAAGGCATCACGTGTTATTAATATTAGTGAAGATATATACGCTGGTAAGAATGATATCTGTAATATATGTTCATTTAGGGTTACCCTTGATCTTCTAGCTTAATTCATGTCATGTACTTTTAAATCTGAAATGATATTATGATATAGTATTACAGAAATAACTGGATATCTTCTTGAGTCATTTAAATTCATGTTTATAATCTGTTTGAGAACAGGCCTATGATGATGATGATGCCTGTCTTATTATTGAAGAAGACTACTTGTTTTCAAAATGAAGCTGTATTTCTATATAATCAACGCCTTTTTGAAATTCTAGATTTTTCTTGCTCTTCATACCTATTAGAGTTTAGAGAAAATGTAGAAGGAAAAGCAATTGATGGTGAGTCTTGGTACAGTTGTAAATTTGTGTCTTTGTGACTAGTAAGTAGGTCATGCATTTGAATCTAGAAACTATCTCTTTACATATGCAAGGTTAAGGCTGCGACAATGATCCTCTCTCATACCTTCACATAGCGAGAGACCTTCTGGCCCTGGGGTACATTAGTTGGTTTTTAATAGAAGGAAAAGAAGGAACTGTCATTAAGAGAAACTGTACAGAGGATGAAGTCTTGTATAGCTAAGCTATATTACATGCTGCTGAGTCAGCAACTAACTAACTAACTGACAGAATAGATGACACTGAAATTACAGCGAAATGACAACCATAAGTTGTACATATTGTTTTATTACCTGTCCTAACTGAAGAAGCATTACTTGATTTTGTATCCGTTAATGAAAATTAACAGTATCTTTATGTTTCTGCCATGAATGAGTGGGAATACGGGAAAAGATAAGATTAGTAATAAAAGTATTAGATAGAAATTTGAACTAGCACCTATTGAAGAAAAGATAACAGTTACTCAAGATGGTTTGTTCATGTGAGAAGACTAATAGAGACCCCAAAAATTATGAGTTGATCATAAGGATGCCAGTCCAGTAAACAAAGGTACATGACCCTGGAAGAGAAGCCGTCACAAAACAAATAATCTTAACCTAAATGCCTTATTTTTATTTTTTTGTTGAACTCAATGGTGAGATTTGATCCATATAGTTGACCTCTCAATGGAAAAAAAAGTTTTTGATTTTGATGTTGGAAGAAATGAAAGAAAAAATAACATGGACAAAGGTAGACAATGATTAATCATTATCAACTAATGTTGGGAGATCTAATATATGAATTTAAAACGTAATATTATAAATTGCTTAGATCAGGGCTTGTCTCTTATTACCTTCTGTTAGGCACAATGGTAATGATATTCTACTTTGAATACTCTTTCTCTTCCTAGGGTATTTCCATTTATATATTATTGTTTTATATAATTAATCTGATGAATTCAAAACATAATATACTGCAGGTTTCAACTCCACATTGCGGCTGGGCAATGTTACACATCATGAATACATTCAGGTTGAAAATACAAGTGAACTGTGGATGCTTACTGCTTGATGTAACTCTTTTTCATTTCCTAATTGTTGCCTTCTTCTGTAGGTTGGAAAAGGAAGGGATGTTGGGTTAAATCAGATTGCCCTCTTTGAGGGGAAAGTGGCAGGTGGTAATGGAGAGCAAGTGCTTAGCAGGGATATTTACAGGCTTGGACAACTTTTTGATTTCTTCAGAATGCTTTCTTTCTTCTTCACAACTGTTGGTTATTATGTCTGCACCATGGTATAGTTGTTAGGCTCTCAATTTTTTTCCTGGATAAAATGTGACATTGACTTGTCTTGGTTGTCTAATTAATTTTATTCTATTTTCTATTGCAGATGACAGTCCTTACAGTGTATATATTCTTATATGGAAGAGCATACCTGGTAATCTGATGGGCCTTGTTCAGTTATCTTTCTGTCTTTCACCACTTTTTGTCCTTCGTAAACTGATAGGACTTTTCTGAGACTGATTGGACTTCGTTTGCTATTATGATTCACACTATAAATAATATCCTCCTGATTATTTTTAATTATCTTTCCTCCGAACAAATTTTCTGTTCTACCCATAATAAATTTCATGGCATGTTTTTACATAAATATGTTGATGATATTGTAGCTGTGATTTGTGAAGTTAGTATTGTCAACTTTTGTGCACATTACAAAATCCGTTGAGCATGTGAAGTTGTGTTTCTTTTCTCTCTTTCCATTTTTTTTTTAACTTGTTAACAGTAAGAAAATGTTTCTTGAACATCAAATGTTGTTCCCTTTTATTTTAGTGTGATAGAAACTGGACCAGAATGAGAAGAACAAAATGAATATTATTGAATTAGGAGAATACTCCAGCTGATACAATGGCAGTTTTCGAGGAACCACAGCCTCCTACAATCTGTTTTGATCCCCTCCATCCATTCCCTAACAATCTATTTATAGTTTCACTTCTAACAACTAACTAATAGTTAGTTATAACTAACTATTAGTTATCGCAACTAACCCACTAACTAACAGCTCTTCTAGAATATATCTTTCCCCACCTTCTACTCCTATCAGTGTATTCTTGAAATCCATGTATATGAAAAATATAAAAAGTGAGATAAATTTAATTATATATGGTGTCACATATGATGTAAATATTTTGATGTTCAAATAATAGAACCATTACGGGAATTATTCTTACCTTGCAATTTAGTTGAGTTATGGATTCAAGCATTTGGGTGATCATTTGACCTAGTGTAATTATAATAATAAGATATTGCTGAGCAGCAACAACCATTACTGTTATGATGATGAGTTGCATTGGCTTAAAGTCTTGATTAAATTGGAATGAGAAGTGATACATGTACAACAATTTGTACAATAATTTATACAACATTATATTTTGTGTCTATCTTTCTCCTCCACCCTATCATTTATTACATTTTAAATTCAATTTTATTTTTATTTTCTCTCTTTCTCTCTCTTAGTTGTATATTTTGTTGTACAAGTGTAATTTCTCAATTGGAATTCAATTGGAGGCTCTTACAAAATTCCATACTAGTTACTTAGTAATTTGGCTTCATCCTTGATTGTGTTGTACACAAATCAATCTTACCATGTGTTGCTATAATCATGCACTGGCCTGTTTATAGGTATATTAATTGCAGATATTGGGACTTTTAATCTTTTAGTCACTTTTCAGCTTAGTTAGGTAAAAAAAATAATTATTCATTTGATTTTGCATGTTATATCCTCAATTGAGCAGCAAACACTTTTGCAGATCATGAAAAAAAAAATTTGCCAAAATTTATTTAAATGCTAAAATTTGTCTAAATCTCATCATTTTAACTTATTTAAAAACTTATTTTCTTCCTTGATGGTGCTTTCTCTTTTGTCAGGCGTTTTCTGGTCTTGATGAAGATGTCTCGAAGAATGCAAAATTGCAGGGTAACACAGCACTTGATGCAGCTTTAAATGCTCAATTTTTAGTCCAGATTGGTGTTTTCACTGCAGTACCAATGATAATGGGTTTTATACTTGAATTAGGATTGCTGAAGGTTAGTTCATACGTTAAAAAAAAAAGTTTAGATTTTGTTAGAATATCTTTCTTGATTGTTACTTTATTATGTTTTAGTCATATTTTAAGTGGATGTTAGAATATATGAAAATAGCTTTTCATATCTTAGATTATTAGTTTCCTTATTCCTCATTCTCTCTTAAGTATTGTAAGTATATTTGTTTTCTTTAGTTATGATAAGTATTAAAGGTTTTAGTGCTCAGTGCTCTAGGTTGTAAGAAAACCAATTGGTTCGGTGACCGGTTCCCAGTTGGACTGGTCAGTTTGGTACGGTTCTAACAACTATGGTTTCTGTTGTTACATTTATCAAATATATTTTCAGTTTTATTACTTGAAGCTGCTTTTCTCTTGCTTGTTTCATGGATTTCAGTAGAGAGAGAGTTATAGGAAGAAAAGTATTATCAATGTTCTGATGTGATACACATTGAGAGATCTGTTTATATTATACAACAAGGCTTGGCGTGCAAGCTACTGAAACCTAACTACTCTAGTATCCCTAATCCTGAACCTATAAATATAATTCAACATGATTGTGATGTCTTTTTTATAAAAATATGAACCTATTATTATATGGTCTAAATATTGTCTGTCTTGACTCTTGTTGAAAATGTTTGCAGGCTGTTTTCAGTTTCATCACAATGCAACTACAATTGTGTTCTGTCTTCTTCACTTTCTCATTGGGAACTAGAACTCATTATTTTGGGCGTACCATTCTCCATGGGGGTGCAAAAGTATGTTTCTTGTTATCATTTGTTTTTGGTAGGAAGCTCGAATGTATATTTGTTCCAAGTGACTTAGATTTGTGTTTGACTTTTTCCCATAGTATCGTGCTACTGGTAGAGGCTTTGTTGTCCGTCACATAAAGTTTGCTGAAAATTACAGACTATATTCTAGGAGCCACTTTGTCAAAGCGTGAGTAATATCTTTTGTTGATTTATAGTTTTTTGGTTTGTTTGGTTGAAAGAAACTGCATTATATTGAGTATTAATTCTGTGCAATGCAACAGGCTTGAGGTGGCATTGCTTCTTATAGTTTATATCGCATATGGGTATGCAGAGGGAGGTGCTGTTACGTATGTTTTGCTAACTCTTAGCAGTTGGTTCCTTGTCATTTCTTGGCTTTTCGCTCCTTACATTTTCAACCCCTCTGGTTTCGAGTGGCAAAAGTAAGTTGACAGCTGTTTTAATTACGTCCTTGAGTTTTAATGTTATATTCTCTTGCTAGTAAACACCAATTTGGTCCTCCAAAAGCATAAATGTTACTGTATTCTATCCTCTGATGATTATTAAATCAGAATGTTCCTTCAATGTTAACTTTGGATATCAAACCAATTATCTTGGCGGACCAACTGGATGTCAACAATATCATTTGTTGAAAGGATTTACTGTAACATGTTTTGTCTTGGATGACCATACTTAGTCTTTATTTATAATAAGCAAATAGAATCAGTTTAGATTACATAGGATTAATCTAGTAATGAGTTATAAGTACTAAATCCCTAATTTCTATCTAATAATAAATAGAAGAATAAAATATAATCTGATAGCATTCAATGACTAATCTGAAATTAAAAAAAAAATATTGCCACTAAAAGACACTTTGATGTCTTTATTATTGAAGGAGCAAACTACGGCAATTTTGTATTTTGGGAGGACCAAAATGGATGTTTTTGATTTTGATTTGATTGCAGTTAGGCTTCTTAATTGATCCTTTTTCATGTTTTTGGAAAGATGATGAAATTATGAATTGGGTGAACAAGTGGTTATCTTTCTAATCTGATTAGCTGGTAAACAGGACTGTGGAAGATTTTGATGATTGGACAACTTGGCTTCTATACAAAGGAGGAGTAGGAGTAAAAGGAGATAATAGTTGGGAGTCTTGGTGGGACGAAGAACAGGTTAACACTGATTTTTTCACTTGATATTTTGTATGTTTTGGGATCAAAATGGAGCAATACTTAAATTGATTGTTTCTTGCTGTATTATTGTAAGGGAGTTTCACTTTTTCAACCATTATCACATTTATAATAAATGTTATTTAATTTCTCATTGACACTTGCTCTATTAATTTAATTTCTAACGAGTGCTTCTATTTCTGTAGATGCATATCCAAACTTTGAGGGGTCGTATTTTGGAGACAATTTTGAGTGCAAGGTTCTTCTTGTTTCAATATGGTGTTGTGTATAAGCTGCATCTTACTGGAAACGATACATCACTTGCGGTAAAAAGAATTGTCTTCATCTGTGAATTAGATTATTATGATGTATTTAGTCCTAACAAAAAGCATAATATAAAATTTATGCTTTGGTCCTGTACTAATTATATGTTCTACTCGTGTTTATGTGAAAAGGCTCATAGCTCCTAGTATTTCATTAACAAAGCTTATATACGACTCTTACTTATAGATTCTGATAAATTTCTGTAGATATATGGATTCTCATGGGCTGTCTTGGTTGGAATTGTCTTGATATTTAAGGTTTGGCTTTTCCTAATAATTTGATCTTATTTGTATTTTCTATTTTTGCAGGCAGCTTTTTTTATCTTTTCACTTTAAGCTTTTTGAAGCACGTCTTTTTTTAGGATTCTGATATTTCCTTGCTTTGCAGATCTTTACGTACAGCCCAAAAAAGTCTGCTGATTTTCAGCTAGTGTTGCGATTTTCACAAGGAGTTGCATCTATAGGCCTTGTTGCAGCTGTGTGTCTTGTTGTTGCCTTTACTCCACTGTCGATACCTGACCTTTTTGCAAGCATCCTTGCATTTATCCCTACTGGATGGGGAATATTATCTGTGAGTTCTGATTTGTTTTTGTATGAATTTTCTTGTGATAATAGATGCCAGTGCGTTAGAAAGCCGCCTTAATTAGGGCCTATCAAAATTAGTTTTCAGTGTCTCAAAAAGGGACAGATAGGCTGGCCAGAAAGGCTTAGTGAAACATAGTGTACAGCCGCCGGTACATCGACTCTCTGGTGGTTGAGATCTTACATCGACTAGAGATATAGTCAATGTATTCCTTATAAAGCTAAGGAAGTCCTTACTTTACAAGCCAGTTTTGTGGGCTTAAGTTAGGTTCTAAACCAAATTCTAAGACAGTTTCTGAAGGGAATCAATCTGGAGATTATGTCTGATAACTGTGAATGCTGAGAGATAGCAATTAGTTATCATGACATAGCAATTAGTTATCATGAAGTTTCCATGACACCCTTAATTTTTGGTGCCCTTGCTTCATGGTCTATTGAATTCTACATTGAGATTTGTCTCACGTGCATCCATTTGTCCATATAATACTTCCAAATGACCCGGGTTATTTAGCGTGTTCCCATCAGGAAGAACCATTAATGGTGTACCATAGAAATTCTCATCAGGAATAACATTATTTATTGAACCTTTTATATTAAAGCATCATGCTTTAAGGGTTGGTATTATGGCAACGTAGCCTAATAGGGACCCAAATGCTATTACTGTGAGCATTTGTTATTCCTTATGTCTGAAATAGAACATGCAAGAGAGTTTATTGAACATTAGACATATGGGGAGTAAATAGTCTAATCATGCACTTCACTATTGAATTAATATGATGTAGTCGTGGTCTTTACTATCTTTCCACAACTCTTATTTGGTGCATATGAAGTTGTCCAACTATTTTTGCCAAATGTCCTAATGGAATCAGTTTATGTAAAACTGGCTATTCATTACCACTTTAATTTTTTTTTTTTTTTTTTTGCATCATTGCTGACATTTGAAGTTAATTCCAGCTTCTAACATTTGTAAAATTTCCACACTTTTCAGTTGGCAATTGCATGGAAGAAGATAGTTTGGAGTATCGGCATGTGGGATTCTGTCCGTGAGTTTGCTAGAATGTACGATGCTGGAATGGGTATGATCATTTTTGCACCGATAGCATTTTTATCATGGTTTCCATTCATTTCAACTTTCCAATCGCGCCTTCTCTTCAATCAAGCCTTCAGCCGTGGTCTTGAAATCTCTATCATCCTTGCTGGAAATAAAGCTAACGTTGAAACTTAGTGCCTTTTGTCTTACTCTGTATCCCTGTGGGGCTTCGTATATGTAGATGTATATTATTTTGTAGTTCAGTGTTGAGTGGTACATTTAGTTTATGAAAAAACAATGAAAGACGCCTTTTTAAGGGTGCGTTTTTGCATTGTTCAGCTGTTTATTAGTTTCCACCATGATACATTTTGTCTTTGATCAGTCTTTGGCATTTTTGCGCACAATCAGATTTGAGGTCAACGCCACTTGAATGCAAGTGCTCATATTAGAGATTGACACTGGTTGGTTTAGATGTAAACCACCACAAAGGGGGGAACCGAGTGAATACTCACTTGATGTATAAATTGTATCATTCTCTCTTACTAGTCAACCAGGGTATACTCGTGTGCGGTGTTAGTGTCCTTATGTTACACCTGATGCAGTTCCATATCACGCTTCATTTTTCTTTCCTTTTTTTTAATTAAAATATATACGTAGACATCTTTTGTGGTTAAGATTCTGTACAGTTTTATTAAAACTTTAGAGCATCTAAATCTGTTTTCTAGCTGTGGGAGTCCAGATATATGTGATTTGAACAAAGCGAACGTTTTTGTACAGTTGTTTTATCTCAGGCATTTTAACTTTGTTTCATATTCTAATAATTCTCTATGCCGTTTATCAAACATCGAGTAGTCTCGTTCTGAAAAGGCGTGGAGGCAGAAACACTCTATAGGTCGTCTGAGTGTGAAGTGATTTTAGTTTTTGAAAAAAATGCTTCTTCCAAGGTTTTTTGGGTTCTAACTACCTTAATTTATATACTATCTAGGTATCTCCGTCTATAGATATAATATACTTTAATTAAAGTTGAATTAATTTTTAGGTTCCTATATTATTACAATTTTTTTAATTCTCTATATTTGATTTTTTTTAATTAAGTCTATATATTAATTTTAAATTTGTAATTAGGTTCTTATGTTAATAAGCCGTGAGAAGTATGTTATACTTGATGTAATATTTCATCATATGCACATGTAGATGTCAAATGTTATTCTATGCAGTCTAAATGGTGGTGTTGTACATGGAATCATGTAATCCAATTCTAAAATGTGGATTCTGTATCTTGGGTAGTAACTACAATTCTAATGTGTGATTAATTTTTAATTTATTTGTAATGTTGTAAGTACCTCTTTAATTACATCTTTAGTAGTTTGTGGTTTAGGGTTCGTACTTTGTAATCAATTTAGGTGTATTAGTTTAGGGTTTGTATCTACATGTCTCTATATAATAGAATATTCATCAAGTCTAACAGATTATTCACAATAAATTAACATAGTGACCTAATTATAAATTTAAAATCAATATAAGGATCTAATTAAAAAAATTGTAATAATATGGGACCTACAACCTAATTTAACTTTTAATTAATTCACACTTATTTAGTTTAATAATAATTTGTATTTTTTTTCAAAATTATTCTTAAAGTTAAAGATTTATCATTTCACTTTTTTCACTTAATTACTTTTTTCAAATGGCCAGTGGACAACAAGAGCTGTCGGGTACCTATACTGCAGTGTGTTGGTAATACCTTTTTCTTACTTGGGAGTCCCTATAGGGGCAAACCCAATGAGGTGTGGAACATGGGATCCTCTAGTGAAAAAGTGTGAGAGAAAATTAACATTTTAGAAACACAAATACCTATCTTTCGGGAGAAGGGTGACTCTCATAAAGTCTGTTCTAAATTCTATACCTATTTTCTTCTTCTCTTTTTTCAGGGTACCAAAGAAAGTGGAAGATAAATTGGTGAGGATTTAAAGGAGGTTTTTATGGGGAGGAAATGATGACCAGGATAAGATTGCCTGGCTAAGGTGGGGAGATATATGCCATCCGAAGGAGTTTGGGGGTCTGGGTATTAGGTATTTAATGAAGTTCAATCTTGCCTTGCTTGGTAAATGGCGCTGGAACATGTTTCACCACCATGATGAATTGTGGGCACAAGTTCTGGAGTCAAAATATGGAGGTTGGAGAAATTTGGATGAATCGAGGAGGTTCGCTAATGAATCAATTTGGTGGAAGGATTTATGCTTAGTTTGTAACTTGAATGAGGATGATGGATGTTTTAAAGAAGAGGTAAATGGAACTTAGGTTGTGGGTCAAAGGTGCTTTTCTGGGAAGATGGTTGGATGGAGGGTGGAAGGCCTTTGAAGGAGAAATACCTAACACTATACTATATATCCCTACAAAAAAAACCAATTTATTCAACAAATGGGGATAACTTCAACGACAGGCTGGGAATGTCATTTTAGTTGGAGAAGGGAACTTAGGGAGGGGGAATTACAAATGGCTTTAAAATTCCTAGAAGATACACAAGATGTGCAACTGCAAGTACAACAACTAGACTCTTGGAGATGGGTGGCTGATTTGAGTGGGATATATAAAGTGGGGCGTGCTAATTCATAGGGAGCTGCTAAATTAGAATCTTAAGGAGATGTTTAAGGAATTATGGAAACTTAAAATACCTAACAAAGCTGCATGCTTTGCTTGGAGATTGTTTAGGGATTGACTGCCCACTATGAATAACCTTAGGAGAAGGAATGTGACAGTAATTGATGACAAGTGCCTGTTCTGCAGAAGGAATTCAGAAGATGTGTCTCATCAATTCTTCAACTGCACTAGGATTTTGCCATTATGATGGGAATCCATGTCGTGGAATAGTTCTGTGGGGGCGTTTTCGATAATCCGTAAATAACATTTTTGTCAACACTTTTACTATTACACAAATGGTCTTAGAATTCAGAGGTGGCAGACCTGGTGGATTGCACTGACCTAGTGCATTTGGCATCAGAGAAATAGGATTGTATTTCACAGTGAGAGTTTTAAAGCCCAAAAGCTTATGGAGGATGCTCTGTCTTTTTGCTGGTCATGGCTAAGAAATATGGAGAAGGGTTTTGACATTCCTTTTCACTACTAGTCTAGTAATATTAGGAATGGCTTATGTACTCAGGGGAGGGGATAACATACACATTTGTAATTTGATGTTTTGGGTGTGAGTCTAATGCCCAGCCAGCTCTTTGGCATCCTAATTCATGTTGTTCTCATGTATTAGGTTGCCATAAGTTTGTGTTGTCTTTAGGTTGTATATATTTCAGTACCAATGATACTCTTTTATTCTCATATATATATATAATTATTTTTGCTGATAAAAAAAATATTTAGTCTTTTTTTCTTTTTTTCTTCTATTTAACGAAGAGATTGATTGTGATGTGGCTTTTGTTACCAAGGTTAATCTTTTGATGGAAAAGACGAAGGTTTTTGTTCCATTGGTACACTTTTTTGAGTTTGCAAATAATTGACTTAATATTCAATATTGAGATACCGTGGGCCTAAGCATAAATGAGTGCCCCGTAAAGGAAAAGGAAACTACTGTTAAATCATTTGCGGGTACATAAACTGCTTGAATAGAAGTTATGGACTCTCCTTGGACGAAGTGGAAGATATTATCGATAAATAGAAGTACATCTTATTCATTGACATCTCGAAAATATTCCGCCACATAAAATCTCCTATAACTCAAAAATCCGATAGAAATTTAAATAAAAAAAACTGTTCAAGAAACAAATGAAAAATAAATAAAATAATAAGAAAAATAAATAGAATAAAATCAAAAAATGAAATATAAAAATTTGAAATATGAATATTTCAAATTAAATAAATATTAAATACTAAAAATCTATTTATTAATATTACAAAAACAAATGTAAAGACCTATACATGCCTCTAACATGCTAAGTGTTAAAGTGAGGAGACTGGGGGGCGTCAAAAATTTCTAGCTAAAAGCCTGTAGGAAATTACATGTCATTTAATAGGTGGGGGATAATGGGATATATAAAGTTGTCTTACGGACAAGAGAGAGGAGAGGTCGAGGATTTAAATTTTTCTATTAATAAAATTAATAAATTAATAATTAACATTTACTTATTTAAAAAAAGAACGATTAAAGGTGAGAACATTTTGAATAGTCTATACATGTATAGATCATTAAAAAAATACCTCTGTAACAGTCAGCACACGACACATTATGGTTATAGGTTCAAAGAGTGATGTGTATGTTCTCATCCACTTTTAATGCAATTCTTTACATGCTTGCGAATTATCTGACATTTCAATTTACAAGCTTTCTGTTTAAGCATTTTTACATTTCGTGCCATTTAGTTATTTTCCTTTAAATTCATGCATTTTACTTTCCATCCTTTACAGTCCACGCATTTATAAATTTCTTCGTGTTACTTTTGACCTTTTCTTTTAAATTTGAGCATTTATTTTCTTGTGTCGCCACTTTGAAATTCAATTTACACTCTTTCAAATTTTTGTATTTGCTTTCGTGTACGTTCATTATTGTTTAGTTGTTTTCGATTTAAAATTTCAAGCTATTTCTTGCTGTACAAGTATCATTTCTGTAAAGAAAAAGGTGAAAAATAAATTTTCTAAATGCAATTTTGAGATCATTTCCTGCCTTTTCATCCCCCAATTTCTTTTCACTAATTTTTTCTATAAATAATGAAATGTTCCATTAAAAATAATTAAATATTATTGTCCCAAAAAGTACAAATGATTTTCAAGCCAAACATGATGACTTTAGTTTTTAGGAAAAAACTAAAGGGAGAGAGAGAGAGAGAGAGAGAGAGAGAGAGAGAGAGAGAGAGAGAGGACAAATGATAATAGTGTGTGTGTTTAGATGAATATTTTAAAATTTATTTTGAATAAAATTTGGTTAAATTGATTTTGAAGTTACTTCAACTCAAAACCATGAATCAATTATTCAAAATACAATTAAACACGTGAAAACTTACTAAAAATCATGTTAACTAACATTTCAACCTGATTTTGAAGAATCCAACATGAAATCGAACACTCACCACATGTTAAAAAATAAAGAGAAAATAAGAAACATTATAGTATAAGAGAGATAAAAAAATATAAATACAATAAGTTTTTTATTTACATCTGCATTAGATAATATTGCAGACAAGCTACACAAGTGATAACCTCATTTTTTGTAGAAAAATAAATTTATAAATTAAATATTTAGACTCTTTGTAGAGTGCACTCTGACAAGTAATGAGTCACTCAAACTTGGGTGAAAAAGTAAAGGTTAGGAGTGATTCAAGGAGAGAGGGCAAAGTTTCAATCCCTTGTAAACTAAAAACCTAGAATATCATCAAGATATGTTTGGTTCAGGTAAAGAAATAAAAGTGAAACAAAAGAATAACAAAAAAAAAAGTGAAATGTGAAATGTTTTTTTTTTAATTATTTGGTTATATAAAAAAAAGTAGAGAAAAATAAAAAAAGATAGATATATAAAATAAGCACAAATATCTCAAATGAAAAAAGTATATATAATAAATAAGCCTATTTTTTTCTTTATACACATAAACCTCTCTCTTTGCTTTCAAAATGAAAAGAAAAAATATTGGGATTTGCTTCCTACACTAGTAACAATTCTAATACATCATTCCATTTTTTAATATTTAAAAAATGTTGTTATGTGTTTCTTCTTGTTGCTGCTGTTGCGTTGGTTTATGTTCATTTTTTTTTGTTTCATTTACGTTAGCGTTTTTGTTCGTTGTTTGGTTTTGGTGTGTGCATTGGTGTTTTGTTGTTGGCGGACCTTGTTTTGGCTGGTGGTGGTCTCATTCAGTGTATTTGGGTTTGTCGACATCACATTGTTGTGATGGTTTGAGGTACATTTTTTTAATTACATACGGATTAGATAATCCGTATGAAACATACAGATTAGTCAATTCGTATGAAACATACAGATTGGTCAATTCGTACGGATTACATACAGATTAAATGTTTCAAAAATTATTAAATATTTATTAAAACAATGATTTTAATAAATAAATAAATAATGATATAATAAGTAGGTTAAATTGGATACAACTGGTCATTACTGTGGATGAATTACTATAGTTAAATTGAATAGTTAGTCTTATAATGTATTTTTTGATTGTTTTATTTATTGTTTTTGAAGTTGGAAGGTTTTTTTAGGGTCTAGGTTAAATTATTTTTTTTAATGAATAATTTATTGTATTTAGTTTGAATTTGTAATACTCAAGCTAAATTTTTTTATTGAATTTGTATTATATTATCAGTTTAATGTTGTTAAATATTATTATTTTGCATATGTTTTGTCAATGAATAAACTTTATTTTGATTTGTTAAGATGGACAACGATGAGTGAATGTATGACAGTATTATGTCTGAAGAAATTAGTATGAATGAAGACATCGGAGAGTAACCTGTTGCGTTTGAAAATATTAATTGTTCAGTTGATTGTTTTGAAGTCTTCAATACTTCTGAGGTATTTATATGATTTTCAATTTGGTTAAAGTTGCTTAATGAATGATTTAAGAAGATTAAACATGTATTATCCGTTTTTGTATGTGTTTCATTCCCATGAGAACGTATTGAAATATGCTTGTACTGTTGCATATGCTAATGGTTTTGTAGCTATGATAATAAGGTTTGACACATCAAATGAAAAAAAATGGAAGGACATCTTTTGTTTTAATTGGTTGTGAAAGGAGTGAAAAGTATAGAGCATTCTGAGCAAGAGGATCCTCAGGAACAGCAGGACCTGCCCTTTGTCTTTCTTCGGATGCGGTCGGCCTTCGACGCTCAGGGGCTCGTTCTTCATTATGACTAACATCTCTACCTAAGGCTCTATCTACAACTCTACCTAAAGCCCAACGCAACCCTCTTGTTCTAACCATAGTCTGTGCCAACATTTGTTTAATTCTTAGTCTAACACTTCAAAGCAACCAAAAACTTCAACAAAGTTCAACTACTCCAATTTTATTATTATTTTCAATTATTTTCGTAGAATTCACATTTTCACAAAAAATACAAAAAATATATACATATTTTAATGAATTACAAATTTTAAAAATAAATAAAACGCATATATATTAGTTTATTATTGTGAATTCAAATATTTATAAACAAAACACATACATACATATTATTTTATTATAATGAATTACAAGTTTAAAAAATAAATTAAACACATACCTATAAGAATAACAAATAAATATCATAAAATCTATATAGCACGTGTAATCAATTTAACTACAATTTTGTAATTACTTTAACTATTATTCATTAAAATGATAATTTTTAATTATAACCTAAAATACGTATAATAAATAATAATTAACAAATAATTATTTAACATTCTAATGTAATTAAATAATTTAAATTTAATTATTTATATATTTAAAATAATATTACTACATATTGCTCAATTTGTGTGAAGGATAAGGATTGAACAATCTGTATGAAACTTACAAATTGGGCAAGTTGTATGAAGTCCATAACCTTCGTACGAATTCTCTAATCCGTATCATCCACAGAGGTTTCAAATCTGTATTACACAAAACAATATCGAAAGGACGAGGAGCTGAGGACGGAGATGATGAAACGGTCAACAGTCAACGACGAATGAAGAACATTAGCGAAGAACACGAACCACTGCGAGGAAGCTGGAGGAAAAATCCAAAAATGAAACAGTATGATACACTGGAGAAGGAACAACAACAATGGTGGTGAGGAAGAACGAGAATGATAAAGCGTGAAGAATATAAATAATTCTCCCAACTTAAGCTTATAACGAGGGATATTTTTGGAAATGCATTATTTAGTCTAGTGTATTAGAATTGTTAGCGGTGTAGGACTATTGTATAGATAACCATACTGGATTAAATTAAAATTAATAAATAAATATTAAAAATGAGTGGTTTCCTCAAAAACTGTGCCGATGCTGGAAACGTTGAAGCTTGCTATGCTTTAGGCATGGTTATTAGTACTATTAATTTATAATACTAATTATTAATCTAAAATTGAGGTTAAGAAATGAGGAAATACTGAGAAGTTTGAAGAATTTGTTATTGGTAAAGGACAAATCTAAATTGTTGATTTGGTTTTATTTGTGCAGTTTCGATTCTACTGTTTGCAAAACGACGGTGATTAACTCTCACGTGCGGGCTCTATAGCAGTCCTTGTGATTCAGTTCGCTTACAAATTAATGGGTCAGAATTTTTTTTTTTTTTTCTTTTCTCTATTTTTCCGAATTACGTTGACTTCCCTTCCAACCTTTACTCTCTCTAATCATCTTCTCTCTTGTAGTGTTTTGCAGTGGGTTTACAATGGGATTCACGGTGGATTGCGGTAGTTTCACAGTGAGTTTGCGGTGACTTCCCATATCTCCTCTCAAGCATCGACGAAAAAACCTACCCTTGGAAATTTCTAGAGAAAGCTATAATTTGTTTTCCCACCGTAGCCTTCGTCATCCTTTCTCTACTTTTCTTTCACCCATTTAGTTGAGCAGTTATTTGGACATTAATCAAGTTCATAATTCAATTGACAACCATGATAGAAAAGCAAGAAAAACAACATTCAACCCATATTTTACACCAGCACAAAATCATTATAATCTAATAATGATCCAAGTGAAAGAAATCAAACCAGAAGCAAAAAGATAATAATCTACAAGTTACTTTTAATAAAACTTCTATTAGCCGTATATATTGCTATTCTGCAAGGCTTGTGCCACATTAGGCATAACTAGTGAAATTAAATAAATTTATCATGTTTTTAGATAAGATTACAAATTATGGGTGATATGCATACTCAAAGCCAGAAAATGTTTTACACAGACTGCTGATTCCCATCATCGGCACCTCCATTTTCAGCCACATCAACACCAGCTGAGTTTGTATATGAGGATTGTTGATCATGTCCAGCCATAGTTGAGGGTGCTGGGTGATCGAACTTACAAGCCGGTCCAAATTTGCAAATTCCATAACGTCTGTAATATGTGCAAAGATTCTGGTCCTGAATTTCATAATACATTTAACAGAGATCAGAAACTAGCAAGTCTTTCTTGTAGTGCCATGACCATTCATAGTAATAATAATAAATAAAAACTATGATATTGTCTTTTGCAAAATCAGAAAAGCAATAATCTCTAGATTGCATAAGTTAATTCCATTTTAAAGAACTTAGATTTGAACAACCACCTCGTATCTTAGAACTTAGAAGAACCCTGAACACATGTACATCAATGTGTACATGTCAACCAAAAAGGGAGTTTTAAGATCAGTTGGGTACACTCATAAACATCAGGATGGGGGTTTTCATAGATTTTTTTCATATCAAAATCATCACCGAATGCTAGTCCCCACCAATTTTATTAGCTTAAACAACAACTATAAGAAATTGTTGATAAACTATTCTGAATCCGAATGCTCCTGTTTCACTCAGCATATTTAATTGATGAGAATATGGCAAAATCTTTTCTTGCTCAGAACCAACAGCTTTTTTATTTCTCACGAAATAATTTCTTTCAAATGTGTAAAGAAGTGGCAAAAAAAAGAAAGCTAAACAGAGACAGTGTGACAAAAGTAAGAACAAGCTTTTAATTTGTACAATCACCATGTAAATAACTTACCGGTCTCAAAGGTAGACCCTTGTCACTGAGGTTGCATGGAGGTAATCTTGCAATCCGATTCTTTGGATGGTGAAATTTACAATTAGATTTAAACTTGCAGTCCCCAGTTTTTAAGAAATAGCTGCATTCAGGTTCACCAGGCCTTTCTGGAAACTCTTCAACCTGCATTTGTTTTTGATGGTGCATATAAACATTCGATTCCATAGCTGGGTTGTTCATGATATATGTTGTAGGTGGATGCAGACTCCTCTCAGAGAGATAGACAGGTGCCTGTACAAATCACAAATTGATCAAATTGCTGGGAAAACAATCAATCATAAGGGTTAACAGGCAGAATATTCAACTCACGGAAAGGGAGGAGGATAAAAGAACATTAGGTTTCTTGATTTAAATCCAATAGACCAAAGCCAGCCCAATAAGAATCAAGACAGCCAGCAAAATATTGAATAGTAAGGCAGCTGAGGATTTATTAGAAAACAGTGTGCTAAGAAAATGAGAGTGGAAGGGGAGAGAAAATTACAGAGAACATAGAGCGTAAAGAAAGAAAACAGCCTATGACTTTTATAATACTGATTATGGGTATATAAATCTCAATCATTAAATAGCATATAACTCATGCCACTATTCACTGTACAAATAATACACTGGGAATTATAGACAAGATGTAATATATGTTTCAGGAACAGAGGACATTAATGTTGTCTGATAGAAAATTGGCAGACTAATTTTCCATCATATACTGATAATATTATAATGGAACGTCCCTAGCAAGATAGTTATTGAAATTTAATCCATTGATTTACCTGATATCCATTCCATTCAGAACTTTGGGGAGAAACCCCTGGATTAGGTGAAAGTAACACCGGCACAAAAGGAGCAGATTCATTTAACGGTCTAGTAGAAGACCATGAGGATATAGATGATTGTGATACACCTTGTAACGAAATAGAACTTCCATTACCATAACCGGAAGTAGAATCACCTCCTCCAACAGTTGTAGGATCGGGATGATTAAACCTGCAGTTTGCTCCAAACTTACAAGAGCCAGTGCGCATGTAATAGTGGCACTCTTTCTCTCCCTGTCATGAAAAATAACCTCATCAAGTTTCAGGGACAAATATTTAAGACAGCATAGAGAGACAGAAGATAGTGTACACAAACTAACTTTCAGCATAACTTGCTAAGTAAGAAATTAAGGTTATACCACACGAATAGGCAGGCCAAGGAAGTTAAGCTCAGTAGCGGATACTGATGAACTCATTCCTCTTGTGTGATTAAACTTACAAGCCTTTCCGAACTTACACCCCCCAGACCTTAAATAATACTGCCATAACATCAGGAAAAAATAAAGTTTATTATGAACATGTAATAAATAGTAGAACATGTTAAGACATGGCTCAATAAAGAGATTTAACATATACAAGAAAGTTTCATCCAAAAAATTGTTATAGGGATCCAATCATTTTTTACACAGCAAGGCTAGGCCAGCAAGTGCATAAATGCCAAAAAAAAAAATCACAATGACCAAACATATACTAACATAGAATCATGGAAAGAACTCAGTCAAACTAATATGCCATGATCCACCATGACAATTTTCTCTTTGCATTACCAGTCCATGGCTAATGGACACAATATAGATAGAATATACCAATGCCTAATCAGAAAATGTATAACCAAAAAAGATATCACTTGACTCTCAGCCACCTGACAACTACTGAGTTCTGCATATTGATCATGAAATTCTAATAGGGAATAATATTTCTTATATGATTATTTTACTGACCCAGTCAAACTTGAGAGAAGCTGATTGTTTACATTAGCTAGTTGAATCCATTCTCCCTTAACGGCAAAGGGATTAAATGAGAAATAACAAGAAAATCCCAAAAATTCAATGCATGACATACAAGTCACATATATGGTTAAACCTCCTCAAGTTAACCTTACACAATCTTCCATGGAAAGTCTCATGGGCAACGGAACCTACATTAATAAATACATGTGATCAACTGATACACCTTTGGCCCAAGTATATAGAGAAAGAGACATGGACTGGAAAGATTGGGCATAAAAGAAAGGATGGGGTCACTTGGGAAAATGGAGAAATGACCATAAAAAGGATTGAGTCAAAAGAGAAACCTGTTACACAAGGACAGCTGGCAAATTCTGAGAGGAGAGAACCAGAGGGAAATGATTGAGAATCAGCAGGGAAGGGAAACTAAAAAGGATTGTGGGAAGTCTGTTAGGGGTAGGCAAGATTTGAGAGAATATTGTGAGGTATGGTAGAGGGTATCTCCTGTAGTCTGGGACCCTTTAGGCATTTCTATTTCAGTGTTATTACCTATTTTGCTTTTCTATTTGGTTGTATTTTCAGAGTACTACCTCTTACATCTTTCAAGTTAGTGTCTCGTATGAATATATTGATATCTAAATTTCCCAGAATTTTAACATTAACATATAGGCCTATGTTAAAAATTCAGAAAATACAATCTAGCATTTGCAAACCAACAGGGGTTTGGATCTAGTGGAAGGGGCTAATCCCCTACAAAGTGACAAATATGGTTCAAATCCCCATTGGTAGAGTTAATCATAGTTAGTTTCAGACTATGCATTGGGCAAGATTGCTTCCTTTGGAGGATACCTGTGGGAAACCAAAAACACAAAAACTAGAGTTTGCAACAGAATTCAACACCATAATTTTGAAAATACCTTGCATTCTGTCTGGCCTGATCTTTCTGCCTGTTCTTCTCTTTCTCCCGCATTCTCTTTTTTAGCCTACATTTAGTGTTAATGCATCAAAATCTCAAAATGTTTTTAAGAAGTGAACATGTATAAGAGGTTTCCATTCATAAAATGCCCAAGAAATACAAAATTGATGCTCAATAATCATAAAGGTACAACCCTCTAAAGATAATACTTTATTCTTCTTTTTTACCCAGGCAAAAACCTTCAAAGAAAAACTTTTAAAGTTTAGGCAAACTATAGAGGGCAAAAAGAAATCCCAAACACATTTAAAAGCATATTACCAAGCAAATCGTTCGAAACATACAATTAACTATTGAGCATCAGTCATGATGAACAGCTAGTACCAGCCCTTCTAATCAAAAAAGACAAAATGTTTTTCTCCCAATTCAGTCATTCCACCTGATAACACAAAGGCAGTACATACACAAACACACCCTAAAAGAAACTAGGAAACATAACAATCTTTACATCAGTGAATTCCATGCTTCGGTTTCAACATCTAATACCTAAATAACGCATAGCCATTAAACACCTAGTATTGTAACCATACCCGATAATTAATTAGAAATAGTTGGCTAGAGAGAGAGAGAGAGGGGGGGGGGGGGGGGGGGGGGGGGGAAGCCACGTCGCGGACACCCCCAGGGGGGGGG